>CALSBV010012174.1:3525913-3536749 GCA_943590825.1 Bovichtus diacanthus | reverse complement strand
TTGGGGATGGGCTGCGAAGGTCAATCAGGAGACACATAAAGATTGCGCCTCAGTCCAAAACTACTCTGCCAAAACAATGTAAAAGGAAAAAAAAAAGATTATTAGATCTTTTCTCCACAACAGAGCGAGGTTAGAGGATTTTTTCATTTTAGTAAACCAAAAAAAGACAAGCCAGCCAAAAAGTTAACTCTAATCTGCCAAACCCAGAGGTAGCCAGTCTTAAAAAAAACTGTTTAAATAATAAAATATAGAAATGACTGTACCTGTTATGTTAAATGCTTGATTTTGTTCTCGGAATTTCTTTTATACATGTACATTAAATATGTAGAGTATAAACACACAAATTACTAGTTTCACTAGACAACACTGACTGTAGTGTTTTAATACCTCCAAGCCATGGTCGAACCCCAGACTCTGGTAGTAACAGTGCGCTTCTCTGCCTCTGGACAATTGGCAGCCCCATCACTCTCCTGCAGTCGCTCATCTCAGTCAAGGCCCTTATGTGTTCTGACGCCACTGCCTGGCTGTCTTCTGCAGCAGAAACCCAGAAAAAAAAACATCAACAACAAAAACCTTTAGTACTTGGACTGTAGCACTGAACACACAACAACACTCTTTTTGTTTTGTTTGGACGTGATGCTCCTTTTATTTAAGTGGAGGTTGAATGAACTTTATGGCCTTTGAAATGCCATATAAAACTGTGACATGTCACAATAGGAAATGCACAGGTATGTAATACAATGAATGATGGCTAAATTCCATTTGGTTCACTCGCTCACTGTCATGGTTCATGTTAATAGTAACAACTGCTTATCCTACTATGATAAGTCAAAATGTGTGCTGTGAATATATATATATATATATATATATATATACATATATTGTAAATTGCTTTGGACCAAAGAGTCTGTCAAATAAAAGAAATGTAATACAGTTGGACTCGGAAAATAAACCCAAAAAAGTATTTAACTGCAATCATATTAGTATAGTGTTTCTTACAATTAATGTTAACGTGGTCTCAATGTCTCTGATACAGAGAGAGAGAAAAAAAACATTCAGAAGAAACAAGTGCTTCCTTTGAAGATAAACAATTTTCATTGCTGGACTTCTTAAGAAAACGTGTGGACTGGACTGATCCAAACCCAGAGTACTTTGCTTCCCACTCCTCTTCCCCTTTCTCCTTACCCATGACCTTGAGAAAGTTTCACAGGTCCTAGTCAGCACACTCCTCCGGCCTTTTTCCTTCTTCCCTCTGCTGTCTCCTCTGCCCCTCTCCACCAACGGTGCTCTGTTTCCTTTTGTTTTGTCCTCCATCTCTCTGTCAGCAAGTCCCGTCCATCAATACAGAACTGTCAGTCATTGGAGTGACAATTGGCAGCTGTCGATACAGTGTAGAAGACCGCCAGTCTGTATATAGGCTTCAACTCCTAAAATGCTATCAGCTGCCAATACATAAACACATAAACACACAGACACACACAAACACACGCACGGTTCGACATGCACGGAAGCACAAAAACACACACATACCTTGTTCTCTTTGCATCCTCATCACACTTGATCATCGCTGACGCAGGAAAATGTGGTTTGATAGCAAGGAGATCAGATCAGATGAGGAAACAAAGAACCACCTTCTGACTATTCAATCTTTGGCAGCGCGCACAGGCACACACACACACACACACGCACACGCACACATACACCCACACACACACTATGGTACTGATGAAGGTCTTTGACACAGACTGGAGTCACTGACACATGGCTCCCCCTACTGGAGACCTGTAAGACCTTTGGCAATGACATTCCATTCCCTGGTTACACTGTAGCACATTAACATTCATTAATTGATTTGATCATCCATCTACTCATTTAATCACTCCTCCCTCTCTTTGACATCCCTTTCCCCTCACTTTATCAAACTAATCCTTCTTTCCTTCCTGCAGTCTTCTCTTATTCGATTAGTTTAAACTTGTGTCTTTGTACTCTTCCTTTCCATTTTTGTTTCTCCCCCGTCCTTTATTTCTGCCTTCATTTTTCATGACCTTAATGCCCTTCGTGATTCTGTGATGTAATATCGAAGTGTCTTCTAAGTTCAGGTATAAGAGCTGAAACATGTTCATGTGTCTTTGCTTAGCATGTCCAATTTTGGACATATACACACAACTTTTAATACATGCTATATCTGAGAATCAACCCTTAAAAAGGATTGTTGATGATAAACAAGTTGGATCTTATTTGCATTCTTTTGACATCATCATCATCATCATCATCATCATCATTTTATCCATTATGATAACTTTACACTTACCACAGTAAACACTGAAATCCTGAAACTCAATGACATCATTACAACAAAGTCAGACAGGACAAGAAACACAAGTGGTCAGAAGATTAGACAGAAAGTGAGCACAACATGTCACTTATAACCCATAACTTAGAGCCTAACCAACAAATCTGTCACGCATATATACTGTATATCTGCATATATATCGACCAATAAGGTACTTATCAGGTGTTTAGAAACAGTGTCACCATTACATAGTTTGCTCAGCACAAATCTTGGTCACAAGTTCTTTGAAATTCCTGTTCAGAGGTACAAAACCTTTAATGACACGAAGACATGATAAAAACAATCAAAATTCACATAAAACAAAATACTCATACAGGTGGAGGCCGGTGAGGTGGAGGGAGTTACATTTGTGAAAGCAGGCAGCGGTGCAGCAGCTACGATGTAGTGCTCAGCATTGTTGTACGCTCACTGAATAAGCGGCAAATAGATAAATAAATAAATCGGAGGTAGGTCGTGGAAATAAAAAATCTTCCTTGCCTGAACTACCGCAAGACCCCATTTGCTTGTGGGTGTGTTTAAAACCTGTATGATACTCAGATTGCCTGTGTTTCCTGCTCCATCAGACTTCTTTTTAGTGTTATTGCTTGGTTATTATTGATTGTTGTTTTTTTTAGATCTCGGAAAATAAAGTGGTGAGTAGATGGTTATTACCGAGTTGTGCTAACCCCCAAGTTGCATTCACGGACTACTGATCACAGTATTATTTATGCCTTTTCATACCACTACACCCCTGTAAAACCAGTTATGTTGCTGCCTAAGACCTTGAATTAGAGGAAGAACCAAGTGCAGCAGAGCTAGATCGAAACCGAACAGAGAACAGAGCAGACGAAAAGAATATACTGACAGGAGTAGGGAGGGGACATGCCTGTCTGTCTGCTTTCTCTCCTTTACGCACATGGCGTCCATCCGTATGAGAAATGTGATTACAAATGAGAGTGTGAGTGAGAGTGCGGAGTGCCACAGCTGGCATGGCATCTGGCTTGGCATATCGTTGCCCGGCCTCGCCCGCTGCCTGTGCGCTCTAATGTGGCTGTCGACAAGCCCATTAAGAACCCATTACTAAATGCTCTGTCTCCGCTCCTCTTCCACGCCTTATAGCACAGGCCCGGGGGAATGCCAGCAATACGGAGGAGAGGGAGAGAAGAAGAGTGAAGAGACAGACAGAAAGGAAAGAAAGGCAAAGCAGGTGAAGGAAAGAATAAAGACAGGGGGGGAAGTTTGTGTTCGATAACAATTCGATTTAATGATAACACTTTTGTGTCCTGTGTCTGTGACTGTGCCAGAGACAGGAAGTGATGGAGAGTAGAGACACTGAACTTACTTTAAACTTCATCATCAAAACAGTCAACTGTGTGACACCTAGTGGGCCTCAGGGCCTAATAGGAGGAAGTGTCATGTGAAGTCTTTACTTCCAGACAAAAGGTCTAAATAATTTAAGACTCTAATTTCAAAAGGTTTCAGAATGAAGAAATATGATACATATGTGGAGCTATTTAAGTTTAGAGCGGAAACAATTAGTTGATTATTGTTTTTTGTTTAGTTTATAACCCAAACATTGGTTGTCTTAGTCTTCTGTGATTTGGGTTTTGGATGGTTGGTCGGACGAAACAGGACATGTGAAGATGTCCCCATGGGCTCTGGGCACTTGTGAAATAATTAATCATGAAAATAATTGGTAAAGGAATAAGTAATGAAAATCATCATTTGTTTCAGCCCTACTTATTTTATTTTTTTTATATATGCCAAGGCTCCAATAACAAGATCACAATATGCTCAGCTCACATTTTCTTGATAACGAAAAGGTCAATAAAAAAAAATCCCCAAATGTATCTTCTGAGTACTTATGCTGCTTGTTTAAAGTTGTAGGCCTTTTATTGCTGGGAAGGACACTGGACTTCAGCTATTGAAACTCATACTGGATGTGGTGTCTCTCTGACACACACATTTGATTTACAATACACAATCAACACATAGCTAGAACAGACCAAAGACTTGTGTTCATGTTAATATACAGTATGCAGTGGCCCCAGTAAGCATATTTACCAGTGCACAGCTGGTTGGGAACAGCATGGGAGAACTGGTTTGTATCTTACCCACTGCTGACACTATCACTGCCTACAGGTGTACATGCTGTCTCTTAGAATGAGTCACCAGATTACACTTTTGTTGCACATTCCTTTTCAGTGACTCAAGTTTACACACACACACACATTCTGGACAGACAACTGACATATTAGGCAGCAGAATACTGAGAAGTGTGTTTTCTTTGAGAAAAAGGAGACATGAGGTGAACCCCAACTTGGCTGACAACACTGAATATGAAATTGTTCGCGTGAACATATCAGGTACTGAAATAACACAATATAATAAATATAATAAGAAATCTTTATTTGTATTTTGTCTTGATTTTCTCAGTACAGATGAGCACACTTTTCAAAGACGTTGTAGGTGGCGAACACTGTCTTCAACGGCTGGAGAGGAGGAGAGGGAAGGTAGAGAGGAGACCAGGAAGAGGGATGGAGACAACATTTAAAAAATGGGAAGAAAAATAGAAGGGACATTAAATCTGTTTTGATTAAGTTAAAATATCAGAGTTAAAACATGAGGTAAATCAAAACACCAGGGATCACCCTCTTCAAATGTGTCAATTTTTCATTAATTTCCGAAATTGTCTACTGCAGGCCCAAAACAATTAAGGGATGACTTGTGCAACATGGAGAGCAGACTGTGTCTTTTATTTGTCTTTGTTCAGTGAATGATTCCTGCAACCTGACGGCTCAATATGAATTAGAGCTGTCAGGACGCAATGTGGCGTAGTGTGATATGATGGCGTTTGTGTAGGGGCAGCAATGCAAAAAGTGTTTTTAAGTGGACTTTCTTCATATTATTCTGGACAAAAAATAAAGTTATCCAATGAAGATGGCTGAAGGACACTAGGGCTGCCAAGACAGTTTTCTTGCTTTCATAAATGGAGAAGAAGGTGCACATCCATCCATTATGATTCACAGACCATGTGCAACTTCCTGCTGTGTGTGTGTGTGTGTGTGTGTGTGTGTGTTGAGCGGTGAATTGCTCTTTTCATGAGTGACTGTGACAGGTTTCTCATCAGGCCCTGAAGCCTCCTCCGCAGTTAGAGACCATGTACAGCACAGCCCCCAAACAACAAACACACACCCTCACATGAACGCATGCTGAACTGGGTGATGGTGTAAAAGAGAGAGTTTCCTGTAAAACCACAGAGCACCTGAGACGTAGTTGGTACCACACATGGGAGTGTGTGTTTGTGCGTCTGCACCGGCTGCTGGAACTAAGCGGGGCTCTTAATCACGGTTGTAACGGGCAACATTACCGGCAGCGGCAGCAGGCTAATGATGAATGCCCGAGTCTCCATGCAAACCCTGACCTCCTTTTCTGCTGCGATGCACAAAAAGCTCTAGTTCTCTCACCAAAACACACACACACACACACACACACACACACACACACACACACACACAGCTGTTCCAAGTGTTTTGGGTGCACAGTGTGATGTTCAAAAAAATTTGCACTGGAGGAAGGCAGTGAAAGAAAAATTGAGATAAAATGAGAGAAAGAGAGAGAGGACAGCAAGAGAAGTGGAGATATAAGAGTAATAAATGAAATGTAAATGAGAGAGAAAAAGCCGGAGAAATAGAAAAAAAAAAAAAAGAGAGAAAGAGAGATCAGTACATGAGAGAGACAGATGGTAAAATAAAGAAGTAAATGAGAGAGATTTTGCAACAGAAGGAGTGAGTAGTTATAAACGAGTGTAAAGTTTTGATGAAGGACAAACTAATGTCAGGGACTGGGGCGGTTCGGGCTTCCTGCTCCCCGGCTACCACATGTGATCTCGCCTGTCACTCACACTCCATCGCCATGACAATCATCGTAATGCTGACGCCTGGGGGCGGGGACAAGCCTGTCCTTGTAACAAACAGAACCCCTCCGCGATCTGACGCCAACAACTGCAGAGAAGATCTCACAAACACACACATACACACACAACGACTGGCACACGGTGATGCCACACAAATAGAAACTCTTGCACAAAAAAGTTGAAGCACATTCCAGTCTAAATTCAGCTACATTTTTCAGTAACAATGATGTGATGTGATGTGATGTGTTACTGTCACGGTGTCCAGAGCATGCAACACATTCATTGTGTAATAGGCAGCATGTGGTTGCCTATGCATCTGGTAAAGTGTGTGTGCGTGTCTGTGTGTGTGCTTATACATGTATTCATTGGATGCATACATACAGTGCATGAGTTTGTGATTGGTGTGTTCACATATCATATGTGGATGTTAGAGAGGAGTTAGACATTAGACAGAGACAGTGAGAGAGAAATAAAGACATAGAGAGAGAGAGAGAGAGAGAGAGAAAGAGAGAGAGAGAGAGAAAGGGAGAGAGAGAGACGGTCTGTGTGCGTGCGTGCGTGCGTGCGTGTGTGCGTGTTAGCCATGGGGTAGGGAGCAGGGACTTGTCAAGCTGAGGAAGAGATGGCAAACTGGATGGTGATGCCAGCTATGTGTGACAGCTCCTTCACACACATATGCACACGCTCGCACACACACACATACACACATGCTTTAACCCCCCCAAACCTACCCTAGCCCACACTCTAGAGCTGTGAAAGCTGGGACGCAGAAAGAAAACGAGACTGGTGGAACATCCTCTTAACTGGAGGCTGATTCGTGTGTGTGTGTGTGTGTGTGTGTGTGTGGGATCTGGTGGGCTGGCATGGGTGGGGGAATGGGGGGGGGGGGTTCAAAGTGTCACATCAATTTGTGGCTGTGCTGTTTCTGAAAGAGGCTAACCCCACTGCCACTTAAGTTTAGCACTACAGTGAACAGCATACTGGCAGACAGGACACATACATACTTACAGTACACACACACACACACACACACACACACACATGGGGGGGGGGGGGGGCTGAAAGCCACCCCTTGTTAGCAAAATGACCGAAAGGCATCCCTCTTGTTAACCTGTCACCCCCACTTTTCTTCCCTGAGTGCAGGGAAAGAGGGGTTGTTTAGTGGAATATGTAACTCTAGTCTGCCTGACTCATTGATCCTTTATCTAACTAAGGTTTGTGAATTTAGAGTATATGACCCCGACCATGGCTCTGAAATATCCGTCCGGGTCTTTTACACCTGGAAAATGAGAGGCGCACCATTCGGGCTCTGGGTGCCTACTTGTGTACTAACTTTTAAGGACGCGGAGGCAGGTTGCACATGACGTTGGCTAACGACCATAATTTAATAATAATAATATTCAATAATTAAAATATTGTATGTGAGATCGTAAGGCTCTGGGTAGCCCCGCACAAAAATCCACTCTTCCTCCATATTTACGGCTGTGATTAGTTGTTCCTCATCACATGACATGTGGTGTGCATTGCTGCATTCTAAGTGTTTAACTATGTTTATCTCGGGACACAGCCGTCGCACACTGAAAAATAGGTGCTTGGGAACAGTTGTGCGTATGACGCCGAGGCACTCGCTTTTGAGGGCGCGTTCTGCACATCTACATTGATAACAATGGATTTGAGAACGTAAAAACGTGCCATGGGCACTAACTGTGCTGTGTATTGATAAATTCATGGCGCTGTCCCTGGTGCTGAAGTAGCAGACATTTGTAATTGCGCTTTTTTCTCTCAGTCCTGCCCTTCTGTTAGTTCCCATCTTGGATGTATAATATTCTCTAAACTATATACTATAAATCCTCAAAACTATATTGCATCCTATACTGCATATACTCTATAGCAAACTGTCACCTTCATGATCAAAGTGACAAGTAGCAACGTGTAGTCGTAGAAGAGGGAGAGGATCATAGAGAAACACTTATGCCTGTAGTATTCTTATAATATTTCTATAATCATTCAGTAGCATCTGTGCTGCTGAAAATGCAAACCCTGACCTCTGTAACAGTTAAAGGTGCAAGGTGTAAGATATGGCCAGAATGTTTGTTTAAATCATAAAAAATAAAATTAACTAACATTATCAACTGAAGAAGTAACAATTTTGATAGTATGTCAAAGTGTGTGTGTGTGTGTGTGTGTGTGTGTGTGTGTGTGTGTGTAGCCATTAGGCCAACCCCTCCCCCCTTGTTATACAGTTTCTACAGTAGTCAAAATCCAAATCCTTCACTACCTTTATCATTTTGAAATGCTACTACAGAACATTCAAAATTCAGTAGAAAAAGATGTGTTCATTCAGCATCACATGCCATAATACAAGATAACAGCACATACTGACAATATTTCTGGTCATTTTACATACAGGATGACATAAGTACAGCAAGGCTTGAGAAATGCAACACCATGCAAACAATTGTGAAAAGGCCTTGATGCATTAAAGGACTGATTCCAACATCTGCACACCCACATAGTTTCGCTGAATTTCATTTTCTGCAAATCTATCAAAGTGTTTGCCTGAAATTATAGTTTGGTGGGATGCTCCATTGTGCCTCTGAGCCTAGAGCGCAAGCAGCCAACTGAGGTGAGGTTGCTGGTTAGAAGCCCCCAGGGGTGACCTGGCCTGGGCCCCAGACCACTTTAACCACTCGTCTCCATTAACAGGCTCCCAGATATCATTATGCTCCCTGGGGACCAGGCGTGCTCTAACCAACCATTTACCCTCTCTCCTCTATTTCTCTCTCTCATTTCTCCCTCTCTCTGCCATGATGTTACTCAATGAAAAAAGACAGCAGGGAGAAAAAAAATATGAGATTGATTTATTTGCTTCAGTGTTCTTTGGGATGGAGTCCTCTCCCTCTCTTTCTCTCCCGTTCCTCTCGTTCTCTGCAAACTGAAACCAATTAGCGAGCAGAGCACTTGTAGCGGGGAATGTAGGGCAAGCGAGGAGTAATAAAAAAGTATTGACTTTTCTGTGACTGTACGCAGCGTGAAAGGGGTGCCGCGGCCTTGTCCGACATGAAAGGAGCTCCATTAATTTCACTTATTTCACCCAGGCCCCTGTCAGGAGGCCCTAATGCGTCCCAGGCACACTTCTCACATGCAGACACTCAGACAGCGCGACGCAGCTCGAGCCTGGTTACCAAATTAGTTTACAATATATATCAGAGCGAGAGAGAGAGAGGAGCGCAAGAGAAAGGAATAATTTCTAATTCCCTGGTTGAGACACAAAGCGAGGCCTTTCATACGTAGCTAATTTTGTCCCAGTCTCACCTCCTCATCCTCCTCCTGCCTCGCTTTCTTTCTCTTATTCTGCATCTTGTAAAGTCCACAGCAGCATGAAAATGACCTAGAGTACCAACACATGACCACAACATATCAGCCTGACAATAAGGTAGCAAGACACTTTGGTTTGAATTTTCTAGTGAACACTCCACCAAAAAAAGATAAAGCAAAGCAGAAGTAAACAACACACTGCATGCGACAATGTTGTCATTTGCTTTGCTTTACAACAGTGCCATTGTCAAGAGAGAGCTGTGACCACCTACAGGGGATATTTAGTGGCCACAGAGTAACAAAGAGAATGTGGTTTTCACATAACTGCAAAACGTAATAATGTAGCCATTTCAAATTCTTATTTGTGGTGGCACATCAGACCGTGATTTAACTTGTAGAAAGAGCTATGAAACTGGTCTAACCGTGTCAGCGACTGGCTACTTTCCCTTTTATCATGTGCCCAACTTCGTCTTCGTCGTGGTGCGACTGAAGCCCTAAAACAAAATGCACAAATCTCAGCAAAAGGTTTAACTAGACTGCTTTCTTGTCACACTGCTTGCGTGTTTTCTTGAACAAAAAACAACAACAAAAAAAACACACTCAGCGACACTGGCATTTGTGCCAGAACCCAAATCAACCTCTGACGTCCAATTATAAAGTGCTTTCCCGAAGGTTGTACCACAGATTATTCTTACTCCTGATTAAGTAAAACTAGTAAGCGATGAGAGGCTCTATGAACCGTTATCATCTGGCTCTTGGAGTTGGCCTACTGTCAGCAGGTAAATTCCTACCTGGATTTTTAGCATCATTGTGTGTGTGTGTGTGTGTGTGTGTGTGTGCACATGTATTCCAGAGATAGACGCACCCCATGAGTGAGTGCGTGTGCGTGTGTGTGTGTGTGAAAAAGAGCGAAGAGTGAGAGGCTATCTGCAGACAGAAACTAATCAGTGTGTGTGAGATAAGAAAGCAGCCTTTATGGTGTATGGTAATCAGCCCCCCCTCGGCCTGCCACCGCCATGCATAATCACCACGACTTATTCACATGATTGATGAAATATGCGTGTGTGAAATCCGAGCTGCATTTGTTATCATCCTGTTTCTCCCCTCTCTCCCCCCCTCTCTTTCCTTTTCTCTCAATCTTTTTTTTGTCTTGTTCAACCTCTCTGTCTCTCTAAACATCTCTCCCTGCTCTGCAGTGGTCAAAGATGTTTGGGACCATGTACAAACAAGAAATTACACACACAGCATGGAGTCCCTCTTGAAACTATGT
>CALSBV010012174.1:3487778-3502407 GCA_943590825.1 Bovichtus diacanthus | reverse complement strand
AGAGAGAGAGAGAGAGAGAGAGAGAGAGAGAGAGAGGTTAGCGGAACTTTGTATCAAGGGGAGGACGGTACTCTCTTAATACACCAACGCAGACAAGGGCCAAGAAAATCTATGGTAGTCAAGCAGCGAGCTAATGGAGATGTATGACGGCCAAACGCTCTCCTCTGGATTTCATAATCAATGACAGCACTGCCAGAAGTGACAAACTAAAGGCCAGAGAATATTCAGCTGCGCACTCAACGAGCCGAACACCAAACGTGCCGGCAGACCACTGGGGGCACATTTCAGGAGCAAACTGGAGTTGGTCATAAAAGGGATTCATATCTCAACACGTCTTCTTTAATAATGACAGGGAAGAGAGGGAGGAGAGGAAGGGGAAGGAAGACAAAGACTTGAAAGGAGGTTGTAAATTCAGCTTGATGTTTTGAGATGAGGCTTTGTGCACGTCACATTACACATGATAAGGCCAGAGTAGTGAGGCAAGAGTGAGCGAGGAAAAAGGCAGAGAGAGACAGAGAGACAGAGACACAGAGAGAGAGACACAGAGAGAGAGAGAGAGAGAGAGAGAGAGAAAGAGAGAGAGAGAGGGAGGGAGAGAGAGAGAGAGGGAGAGACAGAGAGAGAGAGACAGAGAGAGAGAGACAGAGAGAGAGAGAGAGAGAGAATAGAATCTCTCAGGGCTAATTCAAAATAGTGCACTGTGGCAATTTTGAGTGATTCAAATTAGTGCTCGTCTGTTTCCAAATGAGACCAAACTGCCTCTTTTTAGCCCATATGTGTGTTGTGACACATCCTTCATCGTTTATTTTAACACCCCTACACCCCCCGTCCCCCCCCACCCCCCTCTCTTTCCATTTCTTGAACGCCTCCCAAACGGCGGCTGGCAGTTATGCTTTAGCAAACAGTCAATTTACAGGCATGATAAATAGCTTGTTGTGATAGGTTTACAAAACTCAATCCAGGGGAAAATTATACGTGAGAGCGCTGGGTATTGGATCCGGTATCAACAATCTGTTCAATTAAGAAGCAGTTGGAGGCAATATGCTGAAAATGGAGCCTTGTTTTACTAAAGCACACACATACGCACACACACCATGCACACAAACTCCTCTACTCTTTCCTTCTTTCTATTTACATCCCAGGAGTTGCAATTCCTTATCATATTGCATCATATTTCCTAAGTGCTAATTTCCCAATGTGTAATGAGTGAATTATATTTCTTAAGGTCAGACGCAGGGACTTAGGAATATAGCAATTGAATTCTAATGCATGCTATCATAACATAATCAATATATCTATAGCCGTTCCAGGCGCTGGCTTACCTTCACCATTTGTCTGAAACGTGCCCTTGCTGTGAAGCCCCGCCATATCTTCTGTATAATGATTGCCTTCTTGTGCAGATTGCTGTAAAAAAAATTTGGAGAGAGGATTGGATGCATGTTTTTCAGTGGTTGAAATGAAGGAAAACACTGAAAAAAGTTATTCAGATACACATGGAAAGAAATTAAATTGTGGATTTCTTTGTTTGATCTTTTGTCTGTTTATAATCAAAAAAATATTTTATTGAGTACAAAAAACAAATACTTAAAAAGAAAGAAAATGTAAATCGTATAGAAATATATGGGAGCAGCAACAAAAAAATACTAAAAGCTACACAAAATACATTCCTGTATATAATGTAATTTAATTAATTAAAATCACATAATTTCCTAAAATCACTGCTGCTACAATACACGGATCTTTTTCTGAAAAACAATACAGAAAAGAGTGCTTTTGTTTTCTGCATACAAATGTTAGGTTGTAAAGGACTTCACTTAAAAAGGTCAGGGCAACATTACGCTTACAAACACACACTCTCACACACACACACACACAGACACACACACACACACAGAATATTTCTACTCCTCCAGGCTTTTCGATCATGTCCGATGAGCTTTTCACCCCCTTTAGTCGGCGGCACACATTTGTATTCATCTTCAAACATACTCTAAATGCAAGTCCACTGCGATTCTCTGCCTCCAATGAGGCCATCAATTTCCAAAAGGCCATTCATATGCCCAGAAAATCAATGCTTATAGTGGGGATAGCACAACCCCGGAGTTGCACTTAGGCAGCTAAAATTGTTGCTAATTATCCACTTAACGCATTGATCAATTAACTAAAGTAATCTGAATTAACCTACTGTCTGGAAGTTTGTCTGCTGACCCTGCAGAATGGTGGTGGGGTCACAGTGTAGGAACAAGCACAGACATAGGGACATTCATTTTTCTGTGCGTGAAAGGAGCACAGAGTGCAAGCGACATTTATTCCTCCAGGCCATTTGCAAAGCTCTGGAAGTGGGATAATTATGAAAGTGAGCTAGTATCAGGGTTTCCCTTGAAATTAACTCTTCAGAGTCCTGCCTGAAAGTTGTTCAACCCCTGAGGGAAAAAGCAAACCTCCGATTGGAATATAAAATATTAAGTCTTTTTTTGCCTATGGAACATGAAGGAGTACAAAAAAATCTCTGATTTACTGATTCAGATTGGACTAACACACTCTCACCACACATGCACATCATACCTGAGGTAAGCCCGGTTCGCGGCCTGGTTTTCCCTCTGTCTGTTCTCCTCAGCTTGGCTAAGGCACACAGATACATACAAATAACAATGTAGTGTAGCTACATTATCTCATATGCATACGTTTATTAACATGTCATACAAACAATACTGGCATCTGCACTTGCAAGTACATAGCCATACTTTGCTGTGGCAATGGAACTGAAGCAATTGCAGAGCAAACAACACATGCCCTATGTGTTGTTTGCTCTGCAATTGCTTCAGTTTCATTGCCATCTTTATAGCATTTGTGACGACGCATAAAAGTTACAACATTGTTTAATCCAATTGTGTCTTTGCAAGACAGCAGACATTTCAGTTGTCTCCGTTTTCTTAACGATTGGTATAGCTAACGCTTAGTACAACATCTTAGTACAGCTAGTTAGCAAGCTTAACTTAACCGAGGAAAGGCTTTCGTTCACCTTAGCATTTCTAATGGTGTAAAGTTGGCTTCGACTGCCAAAAGTCTTAACTACAGCCACAATGGTCTTTTACATCTTAATGAAACGTACTCACACATATATATAAAACATACCTGTTTCTGTAGAAGTATTCCTTTTTGAACTCTTCAACTTCACTTAGTATTTTTATCAGCTCCGCCATCTTTCAAGCGACAGTTTATCTGTTGTCTTGACAACACAGGTGGTGGAGATGCGTTCTAAGCATCTAGAAAGTAGGAATTTTCTCTCTTTCATAATGAAAATGCTTACTTCACTGAACATATCGTATACTGTATGTCTATGATCTGTGAGGTTACAGGCACCTGCTTAGTTTATGTAACCAGTCAGGAAGGAGTCCAAACATGCAATCAGCGTTTTTGTTTTATTGTTTGATCGCATTTTTATTTTTTTAAAGGTCTTTAAATGTTTTAACATAAAGCACCTCTATAATCCTGTTGAAAGTGGTAATTTGCATTAGCCTACTTTTATTTTTTCGGGCATTTATACTAACAGTGACTAACATTTTAATTTTGTAAGATTAAAAATAAAATATATTTTTAAGCATTACGTCAGTATACTGCAGACTTTCTCAAAGAGTGGTCCGCGGACCACTGGTGGTCCGTGAGTGACCCCTAGTGGTCCGTGACTATGTTGGTAAAATGTCACATTTTAAATTACTATATTATAAGTTTAAAAGTGTTTCTCAAACTCTTTAAAAATGACTAGTATAGAGTGTAGCATAGATGTAGCATAGCTACGTAGCTATGTGGGTTCGTTTTACAATCGTACGTCATAAATGATCTGCGCGGTCAATTTGAGTGTCAACTGACAAGATTGATCGATGGCTCAAGACCGGGTCAGGTAAAAGAAAATTAAATAAAAAATCTGACGCGACAGTGAAGGTGCATCGTCCTGATGCAGGTGATTCAGCCGCAGCGACAACAAGTGATTTTGTGTGCGTTTGAGAACCCCTGATGTAAAAAGCTTGGCTGTAAAAAAAAAACGTAATTTTCCTGAAAAAAGCTTGGATGTCAAAATACTTCATTTTCATGGCAGAAAAACAAAACTTAATTTTCCTGAAAAAAGCTTGGATGTGAAAAAAACCTTAATTTTCCTGAAAAAAGCTTGCATGTCAAAATACTTAATGTTCACAGAAAAAGCATTAAGTAAAGAAAACACCTTCATTTTCATGAAAAAAGCATGGAAGTGAAAAAAAACCTTAATTTTCATGTAAAAAAAAATTATTTAAAAAAAACAGAATTTTCATGAACAAAGCTTGGATGTGAAAAAAAAATGAAACATAAACTCGGACATAAACTCAGTGATCTATCAGCATTTATCGTTTAGATCGCATATGAATGAAATGCTTGTAGAAGCCGTAGTTGTATTTGTATTGTTGATTTAATGTGTGAACGAGCGATGTAGAGAAGGTCACATGAAGCTCAATATTAGCCTGTAATGTGTAATATACTGGTGGAGTGGTAAACAGGCCTGTTGTTTTAGGATATTTGGGGAGTTAGGTGGTCAGTGAGTGTTTTTTTATTGGTTAAGTGGTGCTTGGTCTGAAAAAGGTTGAGATAGTATACCCCTGGTATACTGTGTAATCTTTTTTTATGGACAGAAAATATTCGTAGAATAAGCCTTATTTAGCATTTGGCAGTCTCCATAACACCAAAAAAGACTTTGGTGTTATATAGTTCTGTCGTTCACCGCATGACACCTTTTTTATTTTTGCCTTCTCTCTCCACCTTATCTATACTGAGGCAGAAATACAGTGTAAATAATAAGGGAATTACATTTAAAAAAATGCCTGCACTGTGGATGCAGATTGTGGACCTGAGTATTGATCTGCAGGTGCCTCACTTCTTCCATCCATCCCTCCATCCATTTCCGTCCTTCCCTGACGTTATCACCCTTCATCATACAGTTATCAGTTCATTTCTACCCACTCTTCCTTCCTTTTTCCCCCTCCTCATCACTCCTCCATTCCTCTTCAACCATATTCACCTGTCAAAATGATCACCTCAGCAGGGTCTGTGTGTGCGCATGTGTTTGTGTGTGCACTTGTGTGTGAGGAAAAACATCTGTCTGGCCAATGGTCAGAGGAAAAGACTGCCTGTTTTATAAATTACTCCTTAGAGACAGGCAAACGACAAATAGTGAAAGTGAATGAGCGTGTGTGTATCTGTCTCCTTACTCTTTCATGTCTGTGTACCGGCATTCCTGCCTCTCTGTGAGCCATGCCGTGTGCTTGTTTAAGTATCTTTTTCTGTCTCTCCGTCTTTCTCTCAGGCCAATTTGCTGTCTGAGGGCCACCACAGTGGTGAAGAGCAGTAGGCAGACGTCCTAGGTAGAGTTATGGCTGGAGGGGCGAACCCATGGTGGCTCAGCCCATCCATCGAGGGGCGGCAGGAGGGCGGCCACCCTGGTAATTACCGGAGAAATGTTGTTGTGACAAGACTGTATGAGCAGTGTATGTGAGTGAGAGAGACAGAGAGATTTTTAGGGAAGCGTTGTTTTGACAAGACTATAAGGACGGCTGGAAGCTATTCGTCCTGCCACAACACTGATTAGGTGTCACCAGGAGTGTATCTGCAAGAGAACGACACAAAAAGGTGAGTGAGAGCACTTCATAAAAAGACATGCTGTTTACACACTGTCTAATGACCCACTTCTAGACCCAGCCAGACCATCATCCTCTCCACGTCCCTCTACTCTTGTAATACACTCCATCAAGTTCTTTCCCTTTCGTGTCTCTTCCTCTGTACTTTTACCTGCTCTCTCCACTTTTCTGCTTTTTTTACTCTCCCATCGTATGTCCCTTCTCAATCAAAACATTTTTGTTGCTCAGCGAGGCAATGATTCCTTATCCAGGATTACCCGTGTATACCCTCTCTCTCCCTCTCTTCCTCTCTCGCTCCATCTCTCCATACGGGGCATGTCATTTAACATGCCTCTAGTCACCTCTCACAGTCAGGAAGCTCATCCAACCAGTCATTCTCCATGCCCATTGTTCCTAAATGAGGGCCATATGCGCTGTGGCCAGCTCTGGTCATAAAGACACACGCGCACACACACGCACGCACACAGACGGAAGTGGTGATACCAGTGTATATGTGTGTGTGGGAGACGGTCACACATTGCTCTGCACAGCGCGTGTGTATGAATCATTATTGTGTGTGTGTCAGTATATGAGTGATGATATGTGAGTGTCTGTGTATGTGGGCCTGTCTGTGCAGAGTGTGTCTGTCTGTGTGTTCCTACAGCCACAGTGGGGTGCGGCGGATGGAATGTGTGTTTCTCGGCAGGACCAGTTCGGCCATTATTATTAAACATCTGTCCGCAGCACATTAATTCCCCCACTCTGACGCATCCCTCTCTGCCCAGGGATCACTTAATTGAAATCCATAATGACTCTTTCTTCTCTTCTCTCCCACACTGAGCAAAGTGATGCTGGAAAATGTATTTTAGACACAAAAAAAAGAGGTAATTTTTTTATCAGCTATTATCAAAACCCCTCATATTTTGAACAGCACTTTTAAAGCAACACACAACATATTGATTTGTGATTTGTGAAGAAATGATGGTGACTGTATTTCTTTATCTATTAAACCAAGTTAATGTGTTGAATTGTGTGGTTTTGTTGGGCTACTAGTCCGTACAGTTTAGGGATTAAATACACAGTTGACAAAAGATTTATAATAACATTTTATTTGAGAATCAATTACATTGAGCACAAATTAACATGTTCAGCTCAGGTGTATGATGGATGATTGTAAGTTATTTCGTTCGAGGCCGGTTCAGAGCATCGGCTTTGTCCAAAGCCTATTCTTTTGTTTCTGGTTGTGTACTTTCTGGTTGCACCTGGTGCAAACACTACATCAACATTTAACAACGTCCTGCCCTGCATGTTTACATCATCAATAAAGATCTAAACGTTGTATGGGCTGTATGTGTTTTGTGTCAATTTTGTGCCACTTCAAATTTCTATCTAGATACCTTAATTTATACCTTTTACTAGCAGTGGATAGTTCATTCATTTTCTGAATAGCGGGAAAATGTTAATAATAAAGAATACAAAAAAGGCAACATCATTAGATAACGAATAGGTTCAGAATAAGCTTAATGTTCATTTAAAGCTTGTCTTAAAGTTTTATTTTTTAAATCTAAAAATCTAAAAAAATAAAACTTTAAGACGAGGATGTATATAAAAGAGGGCAACACAATGTGTGGTTCTCGAAAATGAATTGAGTGTTTAATAAACTAAAACAGTTTTCATCAAAGTTTTATTGAATCTTCTTCATAGGATAATTCATGGTGTTTTCACCCTAGGCCTTATTTTCCCGGTTAATTAAAATTCCCCATCACACACACAGAGTTAACTCCAAAAAGTGATTAAAACACTTCCAGTTTGAGCTGATGTCATATGTGTGACACTAAAATGTTATTGAAAATATAGGGGGAGCACTCAAACCAGAAGCTCACCTAGGGCCTGAAAAGGCCCGAGGCTGACCCTGGTCTTCTTAGTAAAACTATGCAAATTGCTCTTTAATATTTTCTACCTGGGGCTGCTGTTACTTTTTACAGTGGCAATGCTTTTAAACCAATTTGAAGCCATCTCTTTTCCCCTCTCCATCCCAACCCCTCCCTCCCACCTTTCCTCATTCCACATCCTAATATCCTACTAATGGATAAAAACTATGATTGTGCCGGTAGAGGAGAAATATCATATCTTTATTAGCTCACCTATATCCACAGAGAGAGGGAGAGAGAGACAGAAAGAGAGAAAGAGAGAGAGAGAGAGAGAGAGAGAGAAGGAGAGAGAGAGAGAGAAGGAGAGAGAGAGAGAGAGAGAGAAGGAGAGAGAGAGAGCGAGAGAGAGAGAGCGAGAGAGAGCGGGAGTAGTAATGAATTGAGCATTGTGTAAAATAGTTTAATGCAGGGGTGGTTCATCATTATTTGTGGTGGATTGCGTGCAGACAGGGGTGATCCATTAGTGTGGTCGTTTCCATCTGTGTATGCGTGTCTCAGTGTGTGTATGCATGTGTGTCAGTGTGTGTGTGTGTATGTCCCACCCAGAAGGACATTCGCTGCTGCCGGCCCCACTGTCACAATGAGAGATTCATCACCACACATACACACACACACACACACACACACACGGGCTACAGTACACATGTGGCATTATTGTTCCATCATTACTCATCTCATTCTTCTTTTCAACAATTTGTCATTTTGCTGTCTGTGTTGACGCACACTCGCACACACAGAATCATATGGCAGCTTGTTTTCTGCGCAGACAATCAAGGCCAGAATTAGAACATTAAGTTGGATTTGAAAAAATCTAAATGTTGTGATGCCAAAATGGAAATAGTTCTTTAATTCATCAATTAATTCATTGTTCTTTGCATTTAAAAAACTGTTACTGTAGTTGGGTTGCAACTAAACTTATAGAAAATGATTCAAATGTCTTTTAGCCCTCTGATACAATTCTTATGATATAATTTTATCGACTGCAAAATGAGTCGGACTTAATAAAACAATTTATAAGGAAATTAATACGCTTATAGTGACTTAGAAATGGTGTTAAAGCAAAGAATACAATAGCCGTAGTGCAGTGGCAGCTCAAATTCCCATCTCCCCATCCACTGTGTAATGCTATAAAATTGTCCAACATTTTCTTCATGACCAAAGCCGTGCTTTTTGAAGAATTTACCAAATCTCCAACCCTCACAATTTGTGTAACCAGCACTTTATGATATCATCTCCTGCTTTTTGCAAATTCTTCCCTCAAAAGTGTGTGCAGAATTTTAAAAAGTGCACTTCAATCGTAAAATACAGACTTAATTTCAAATGGCAGACAAACTGCAATTCTACAGAAGGCTGATGTGCAGGTCTGCTAAAGAAAACATGATTATATTACAGGCGCAGCATGCGTCAGAAAAAAAAAAGCTTTGTGGATGTGGATGCAAGAGTTTCTCATAAGTATCTCTTATTTTGTAGCAATTACCTTTTTTTCATTGTGTTCATTACACTTTTAACAGAAAGGAGGGAAAAGACAACAGAACAGCAATCAAAGAGGAGAGGAAGATAGTAAAGATAAGGAGACACATATTTAGTTGCATGATTGCCACATCTGATGGCCATTCCTTTACCCCCACATATCCACAATCACATTCTCCTTTCAAAATAAAACCCTCAGTAGTTTAATGGAATGTAGATTTTTTCTTTCCAGGGACTCAATATTGGAGAGGGGAAATAAATCATCCAGTGCATACTCTGATCATGGCAGGGTGGAGGCATGCATCTGAGGATTCTCCGTCTTCTCCCTCTCTGTAGCACTTTACCACTTACACTTCACTTGTTCTTTTCATCTGCCCCTGCCCGTCCGCTATTACGCTCATCTCTTGCTCTCTTGTTCTGATTCTCGTCTGTCTTTTTGCTTGCTCTGTCTGTATTGCTTACTAGCTTTATCTTTGTCTGCCCCGATCTTTTGTCAAAACTTTTTCATGACTGTCTCTCTCTCTCTCTCTCTTTACCTCTGTTTCTTTGACATTAACCTCTTTCTCACTTTGTATTTGTTTCTTTCTCTTTCTCTCTCTCTGCCCACCTAGTTGTGTTTTTTCTGCAATTATGACATCCTGAACACACACGCTCTGTTAGTTCTGTGAGAAGTATAGCAAACCTTTAGCATGCCTGTGTGTGTGTATATGTCCTGTCACCACAGGAGCAAGTCTATTTCTCTTTGCTCCCAGCTAATTGGTTGGACCGTGAGAGAGACAGGCTGGAGAGGTGGCCAGATCTGACAGTGAGTGTGTGAGTGAGAGTGTGTGTGTGTGTGTGTGTGTGTGTGTGTGTCAGATGTCCTCTGGCATGCCTCAGAGAGCTAATCATAACCACACTGCAGAGATTAATGAAGTCAAGAGCAATCAGCCCTGACACACAAACAGGGACACACACATGCACACACAGTCACATACATGCACACACAGGAATTTATAGTAGTTCTGGCTCAGATACATTGGGCCTTGTTTAGTTGAGGCAGTGACATGTGGAGTGACTTAATGATTAATTTAATCTCTTCTTGTGTGAACATCTGTACCTACATATGTTGCTATTGTCAAAGTTCCTCTTTGCATGCTCGCTTAACTTAACTCAGCCCCTCTGGAGAAGTTTTTCTTTTTCTTTTTTTTTTTATCTTGTGGATTTAATTCATATTATACTGTATGGGGAAATGCAGATGATTTGCCGTGGCTCGAGTATAGAGAATAATGCTGGACAGATGCAGGGATTAAGAACTTCTGATGCAATTTAAAAGCAGGGCAGATTGATGTTTATGTTTGCTATCATTACACATCTAATGGAATACATCTAATGCCTTTCCTGATACATTAGAGATGAAGGATGGGGTACCTCTACAACTTAGAATGGATTGGACATAAGTGTAGCTGTGTTGCCTTCAACGCCACATTGAATGCTTTGTGTTTAATCATTCTTTTTGAAGAAAGCTTGTGCAAAGAATGAAGTTGTTGCTTTCCCAATAACTCTCTCAACAGCCATTAAAGCCATGAATGGTGAAAACTTTATTGTTTCCTAGGAGTGAGCGGAACACAAGGCTCCCAATCCAAACCTCCGTCTGTGGTGGTAATTCAAAAAATGAATCACCTTCGGGTAAGACATTAACAAATATAGAATTTAGACCTTTAATGCTGTTATTTAATGAAGATTATTGAACAGAATCAATCGTTTTCAGCTGAAAGGACGGATCACCTGCGCCAACAAGTGTTGCAAGAATCTGACCCCCGAGTATACAGAAACACAAGTCATTTATACAGTAGAATTGCATGGGCAGGACCACAGGTAATACACATGTTTGTCTACCAAATAGGAACAAAGGCACAGAGACATTACACGTGTCAATTACAACTGTTAACATGGTCAAGGTGGTGCCTTACCGTCTGTCATATGCCAGCAGACAGGGACATCAGACATGTGTATTACAAATGTGAGGAAACACACTTTAAGGCCAAGTAACAACTTTATAGAGACAAAATATAACCAGAAGACTATATGATACATTTCCACAACACTGTGTATCACATGTTCATAGACAATTAAGGAGAGAGAAGTGAGCAAGTGGGCTCTTTCAATTTTTTTAAATGCCTGCTGCCGCTGCTTTGTCTGCTGGGCTTCCTTCCTAGCAAGATCAGCCAATAGAGTTCCAAGAAGTTGAGAATGGAGCACCAGACATGTCAACCACCTCACATTATTTTTTAAGTCTGGGCCTCAGGAAGGTGGTAATGGCAGTGGACTTATCTAGCTGGGGGCGCACCTGCCTTTGGGCCAGGAGGTTCCCCAGACACTGAATCTCCCCCCGCCCAATTACACACTTTTTAGGGGTTGGCTGTGAGTCCTGCCTTGGGGACTCCAGGTCCACAGCCACCATCTGCAGACCCTGCTTCTAGTTGTCAGCCACAATGATGACATCATCTGCTTATGCTGCAGAAAACACTTTGTGGTAAAGTTATTTTTCCAGACTGCTGTTCAAAAGATATACTGAAACTGGGTTCACTTTCTTTTGGTTGTTACAGGAGAAAAAAGGGAGTCTCGCCACACAAATTATCAACACACAAACATACGGTCAGAGAGGAAACTATTGACACTTACAACTACAACAACATCACTTTTCAGATACTTGTTTCTGGGTCGAGGAGGTGTACTGACAGATTTCCAACTTCTCTGCCAGAGAGATGAATAGACATGAGCACTTACTACCAACTGAGGCCAGCTGTGTATCTAATGCCATGCCAGCCACGGCCTGAAATCACAGACTGATACCAAAACCATACCCTACTGCCACAGCAACCGTCATCCCTGTGGATGGATAGAGCGTTTTCCTTCCTGAAATATATTGTCATTTCTCAGCTTTCTGACCAGCGAGAGAGAATCAAAAGAGAAAGGACTGGGCAAAAAGTACATTACATTGCATGGGGCTTTCAGCTCCTCATAAAGACCTTGACCTTTGGCCCCTATGGGCCTCTGTGCATGATGCATGGGCTACAGAGGCCCCTGATCCCATTTATCTGTTTGTGGTGTGTGTGTGTGTGGACATCTGGGCGTGTATATTACATGTTTGCCCTTAAGTGTGCATCTAATGTGTGTATGTGCTCAGGTAGAGCCAGATTCAGTCGTGCTATGTGTGGCTATAGTGCTCCACATGGCCATGGCCAAAAAAATATACTGGCCCAGTGCAACCTTTCATACTAGACATAAACACATAAAACACTTATAATCCACGAGGAGTGATAAACCTGAAGAGCAACAAAATTGTTATAATGTTTGACTGTGGCCTGGTAATTGCTTAGTCTTGCAGAAAAAAACAAAGTAACCATGTTTGGCAGTTTAGTTCAGGATTTCTTTTCAATTGTGGTTATCATATGAGATATGATAAGTGTATATTAAACTTTGGTGGTAACATGACACTGGCTTTTACACAGTCTGCACTTGACTCAGGCCATGCTTTGAATGTGAAGTACTTACTGGTTGCCAGTGACCACACTATAACACGCATCAACACACTTGAATTTCAATTCACTGTGTGTGTCCAAAGAACTTTGACTGGGTTTGGCCTTTGTCCATTATCCCCACTGATAGATTTCTGTTTTCTACACCGATTTACCGCTAACGGATTGGCATGATTGGACTATTACTTTAAAAAGAATTTGAAAACGAATGTGGTATAAATGTAAGGTATACTACAAATGATTTATTTATAATATAAATATATCATTAATATACTTTTTCAATTTGTTTTGCTTGTAAAAAGGTTAGGATATAAAAATAAACTTTCCCCTTACATCATTTTCTTTAATTTCATTAGCTATATAACACCAGTACTACAACTTTTAAATTGCATTCCCTATCTTGTTGTCCAGAACACTCTAATAGTAAACATAGTGTAATCAGATTACTATAATAGAGTTATATAGTCCATTACACTCTCACTCTGCCCACTCACATACAAAAGCCTCATTTATCACAGAAGCAATCTAACTTTCAAATCAACAGAAATCAGCCCTGGCCACAGGTGACTGGCCTGGCCAAATAGCCTTTTACGTGAGTGTGTGTGTGTGCGTGCGTGTGTGTCTGTGTGTGTGTATGTGTGTGTGTGTGTGTGTTGGCCTGTGTCTTTTGTTGTGGATTAGACAATTTAGATAGAGGGCAGGGGTGTCTAACACTGAAGGTCCCATGATTGCACTTTGCAAAGTAGCCTATATTTCTTGCTTTTGTTTCCATATAATTTCCCAACCAAACAGATGTCTTAAAAATATTTGTCAACATATAAAAAGTTGTATTTATTATCAGAGGACAGATGGATGCCTAAAAAAATAACAAAATCAACCAGTATTATTAGTGGATTATACTGATGAAATTAAATGAACGGTTAAAATTGTGCCTCAAATGGACAACTCAACATACAGCAGCAGCAGCTAATGAAATAAATGCAGACAACAGAAAGAAGGGATGTAAACCAAGCCATGACAATGGAAAGACACGAGGAAAGATGATGATATAGAAAAAGAAAAAGAGAAAAAAACAGCAAAAACTAAAACACCTCAAGAGACCAACACAGAGACAGCTAAACCATGAGCTAGACAGAGCAGAAACCAAGCAGTTGGTACTAAGGCAAACAGTACATCATTTACAGGCATTACCATACCAACTGATAGCAGAGTGAATGTGTAAACCTGATGATGATGGGCTTGTCTCTTCACATGTCAGAGGCAGCAGCAAAGGTCACTGAGCACTGAGGAAGTATGAGGCCTTTACGGAGGAGGAAAACACTAAATACTCCTAATCCCCCGTTTATTTGCCGCATGGATGGTTAAAAGCTACTCTCAGCCTCATAAAATTAAAACCAAGTGTGCATCGAACTGTGGAGAAGAGCCACAGATATAGAAAGATAGCAAGAAAGGAAGGGAAAAGAAAAAGTCTTAGATGATGAGGCGAGAAAGATAGTGAGATGAAGGGAGAAAGAGAGAGGGAGGTGGAGAAAGTGTGAAGAAGAAAGGGAAATTGAGAAGCGGTGATGTGCAGCTCCAAAACATTCTTTAGCAGAATGAGCTGTCACCTGTGCCTCCTTTGCCTGGCGATCTATGGTTCACACCGGCTGCCTTTGATTAATACATCCCACCTAAATCATCGAAAGTTCCCCTTTCCTTCTTCCCCATAAAATGCAATACACAACACAAATCAGCCCTTAAACAGTGAAGCCGGATAACAATCGGAAAATAATGCATCTTACCTGGGCCATCCCGATAAATTGTTCCTTATAACACCCTCCCTTAAACCAAAATCAATTCATCCGCCTCCCATTTTTATTAAAATCCCCAGTAATAAATCTTCCCCCAATGTTTGTTCATCTGTTTTTTGATACATTTATATCACTTTCAGTTCTGCTCCAGTGTTTCCCCTGCCTCTACAGCGTAAAATGGGAAAATCTATTTGGGGCCAATAGAATAGTTAAAGGGGTGTTATGGGTGCCTGTTCTTGTGGTGAAAATGGGTGTCAATTTGTGTGTGTGTGTGT
>CALSBV010012174.1:3416387-3427518 GCA_943590825.1 Bovichtus diacanthus | reverse complement strand
TGTGTGTGTGTGTGTGTGTGTGTGTGTGTGTGTGTGTGTGTGTGTGTTCATTTGTTTAAGTGTGTGCCATCTGGAAACTGATCCAAGCTTGCCAGGGTTTACTAAGCTAGAATACACTGTCCCATAGCTACCTCACACACATGCACACACATAACTTATTTTGTCTGCATTACTTTAGCTTACAATTCCTTAGTATTTGCACATTTTTAAATGATCACTTTTTTTCTTTAATTTTTCATATTCTCGAAAGAGGGTTTGCTTGAAAAGGAAACAGAAGAGACATCACGATCTGATTTAGACTTCTATTTTAGCCAAAATGTATTACACTTTTCTTTTAATATACTACATCAACGAGGTTGAGAGGGAACACTTGGTATAAACCCAAGTAAAGGAATGGACCAGAAAATGGAAAAATGAATTTATGGGAATATACTGTTTGTGTGAATTGCTCCTCATTGGGCAGGAGAATAAGATGGAAAGATAACAACAAACATCTAATTTAATAAAATGTAACTTCATTCTCATGCTGGCAGGGTAAGGGAACCTATTCATGTATGTAGTGATCCTTGATTTAAGCTTCTGCCTCATCCCCATATCACAATACTTGTTATCAATAGATTCATGACAGAATGGTGCTACCTAATAAATATGCCATGATGGGTGCTCTTGGCTCAGATTTATGCCCTTAATAACTCCATTTGGCATAACGCTGACACCTGCTCTGCCAGACAAAATGGAACTAAATATTTCAATCAGTGCCAAAGCACGAAGAACTCTGTCTTTTCTCCTTGTTTCATCTTTGACTTTCCTATAGTGCTGCTAACAGCCCCTCTCCTCATGCCCTTTACTAGACTTAAGTATCTTTCTCTCTGAGTGTCTCTTCCTCTTGCCCTCTTTTTTTTTTAGAGTGGGAATTATCTGGCAGATCTCTTTTAGGTATTAGTTTATGGGCCATGACATGAGCTATGAATGAGAAACAACGAGAAAGACCTGAGAACATTAATCATGGAGCAACATATGGTAATAGACGGTTATCAATTCCCTCACACTCTGTGATTAACGGAGGGAGAGAAGGAGGTGAGGATGAAGGGAAATGAGTGAAGTAGTGAGAATGTGGAGAGAGGCAAGAAAGGAAAGGCAAGAGACGGAGTAAAAGAAGGAACATAAAGTTGGTGAAAATGAGAGACAGGCAAAAGAAGAATGGGAAGAATGAGGAGAGAGTGGGATGGAGGAGAAGGAACAAGAAAAATGGAGCATTTGAGGTAAAAAAGAAAAAAGAAAAGAAAAGAAAATGTCCAATAGAAAAAAAAAACTTGAATCAAACTTACGTTTACTAAATACATCATACAAAAAAAGTGATCAATACTACTGATTTACTTAGCTGAGAGCATGTAGACTCCAAGTATCCAAATGATATCAATAAAAAACATATAGCTGCTCTGGTAGTCATCAGCATATAATCAATGCAAAGCCCATACTGACACCAACAAGCGGCGTGTGCTAGAAAGACGATCTCTTCTTGTTTTGTTTCCAACTGGTTAAAAAGAAGGTAACAAATCTATCAGCCTTTGTGTCTCAAAGCATGTGGAAGTCTGTTTGAGACGAGCTGTCATCAGTCCTGTCTGAACAACTCTCGTGAACAGCAGATGTGGACAGACGCAACATCTCAGTGTGCTTGGCCTCTTGTGCATCATCACTGCAAAGGTGTATATAGATGATCAGTCTTTAAACCAGCTCAAACCACTGCCACCATCGATGCCCTGACCTTAACCTGTATTCGCCTGGAGGCCTCCTTGAATCCCCCAATATTTACAAGAAGTATTGTCAAATGTTCACTGAAAGCACAGACTTGCATTGTTGACAGGGCCCGGTTTAGTCTGTCGTAGATGTTACATTTAAATGTGTTTGATTTAAAGTTTACAGCGTTACCTGTCCTTCTAAAACAACACCTCAACATACGTTAGGATTTCATTTGGATTAAGCAAAATGTGTCAACTGTGTTCTGCTCTGTGTTCACATTCCATGACTTGTGTTTCCTTTTACATTAAAAGACATTAAATCTCCAAAATCAGAGTTCCTATTTTATTTTATTTTGGTCAGCCAATTAAAAATGGCTAAACACTGATGTGTAAACAAGATAAGAGGGTAACCTGACTTTATACCCCACTGCATCCCTGCTTATGGAGCCGGATGCCCCCTGACTGCCGCCTCCTGAGTGTTTTGGTGGAGATTTATAGATGATCCACCCTGCTCTCATCACCATGCGGCTGAATTATCTCATCGGTCACATTAATCCGCCGATTACATTTGATTTAATTTTCATAATAATTAAAGTGAACCATCACTAAAATTAAAAGCATTCGGGAGGTGTGTGAGTGTGAGCTTGTGGGGGGAGGTAAGCCACATGCGCTCATAGATGAAAGGGCTGCTGTTGTGATATTTGCGCCACCAAAGTCTCTCTCTCTCTCCCTCTCTCTCTCTCTCTTTTCCTATCTATCTATTTGTTTCTCTCTGTGTCTTTCCCTCTCCCCCATCTCTCTCTCTCCACCTGCTCCAGGAATCCAGATGAAGTGATTAGATTGATAGGTGCAAAAGGGAAAGAAGGAAGGGGAGGAGTGGACAAAAATGATTAAATTAGCATATCACAAACGCCTCACACACTGCCACCCCTGGAAAACAAAATCCCAGGCCACCTAAGGCCTGCCGCAGTGCTGAAGAGCCCGGGACCTGTGAGTGTGTTTGAAACCCCACACGGCAGGATTAAAAAACCCAAAGCCTGAGCTGGAGACAAAGTAGGAGTAAAGCCTCCTGGTGCTGAGAGACGGCATGTGTGATATCTGCATTAGGTGGCAGCAAAGATACAGTACTCCGCTTCCTAGCCTACTGTGTCTTTCTCCGTGTAGAGCGTATGACTGTGTGTCAGTGTGTGCCTGGACGTGTGTGAGTGTGTGTTTGTGAGTGTGAGAGAGAGAGAGAGAGAGAGAGAGAGAGAGAGAGAGAGTGGCAGGGAGAAACACATATTGTTTTAATAATGTGCCTCAGTGAGGATATGTAAACAGTAAAAATACCGTCTAATAAAAAATAAAAGGAAACTTAAATTGATAAATGCTTAAGAAAACAACAGTTTTGAGCGATCCATTGTCACAAAAAGTCAGATTCAAAAACGTCTTGTTACTAATTTTCACTGAAAAATATCCATATTTAAAATAATAAAAATAAAAGTCTGCTTTTAATAGAGATATTTTGTCACCATGCACCCTAACTTGTGTTTCCTTTTACAAGAGGGCACTGCTAAGGTCCTCTAGTGACGTTGAATAATGAGCCCAACTCATAGTTTATAGTGTTAAAACTCGTTATTTGTATGGCACTTTATACCAATACTTCCTTAGTCTTTGTATGCTAAATTATTACCTTACTAAACTATAAATAGAACAATATGTTTAGAGATGTCTCCTGAAAGAAATGTATTTCAGCTGTTAAAAAAAGAACATCACAACAATCACAAAAACAGTGCACATTAAACAACTTAACTCACAGTGTGAATGTATAAAATAATGGGCCAACACAAACAAAATAGCCTCATTACCCTGTAATAGAAGGTGGTACTTGATGTTAATGTCAATACAAACACATAATAATATACTGAAAAACTTCTAAGAAACAAAATGTAAAAGTGAAGGTTTTATCAATTAAAACATACATTTTCTTTTGATTTAGTTTTATTTCCTTTAGCTTCTGTGTCCACCACATTTTTTTTCAAACTGCAGTACAAACAATGTTAACTCTTTGTGATGGAAAAACTACTGATGCTCATGTGTTGTAAATGTAAGTGTCAGGGTTCGGGGGATGCTGTATCCATCTGTCACAGCAGGATAGATGTTTACCCATTTGTCACAACAGAATCATATGACAATGCAACCCTTTGATCCTAACGGTCACAAGGACATCACAGCCACAATAAAGAGGATCCAACCCAAATTGGTTCCCTGACCACTGAGCACGTCTTAGGAGTGACCCCGACGGGGCCCGCCCTGTTAGGCATCTTACTATTGTATCTGTATATATACTGCTGCTCAAAGAACTGCCCTTTGAGCAGCACAGCAGCCTGACAAGCTTTGTGTATGAGATTGAACATCTCTGTACGTAAGAGAACTCTGCTCCTTCTTGCAACAATAAAGCGCTGACCTGATCATTGATTCTGGAGTTAGTGTCGAGTGAGATTTTTTCCTAACACTTTGTGAAGTATTAAGCAGAAGAAAAACTATATTCCCAATAGATTGTTATGGTCTTTGGAGTGGGCACAATTTCGTGCTTGTTTATTAGCTCATTTCACCACGTGGATCCATGCCTCTCAAGCCTTTCTATAAACAAAGAGGTCGTGTTTTTGATTGAGTAAGTTTGCCTTGTGTGGCTTCAAGGTGTTTCTTTGGTAACATTATGCTACTTATTGCTACATTATCGAGCGTTTTCACACCGTTGGATCACATTAACAGACTGCTGACTTTCTGTCATTATTTACACTTCCCCAGTTTGATTACCCCCACCACATCTCTCATGTTGGTTATTACTAGTTGTCTACCAACCGCTGATGAAGAGCCCTCTAGGGTGGATCAGAAAAAACTAATGCACTAGGAACAGAAACAACTGATAAGGTATCTAAAACTTACAGACAGGGTGCTGTGCTTGAACCCACCACTAGGTAAGGACATTGTGTATTGGATGTATTCTAATCCAGAGCTGTGAAAACTTTGGTGCGCACTGCAGAAATGGCATTTCTCTGACAAGTCGGAAAATTTGCCAATTCTGCATCCAATTCAATAATTGCAGCCAGAATGCCACCGACAGGGCAAGAGAAAACCCTGTGCACAATGAGCTAATGAAATCAAACGTGCAGTGCGGTTTTGCATGTTAATGCTGGCAGCGGGTGTCGATAGCGTTTAAAGATGTCAGAAGGTGGATAGCGAGATGGATGGCCCTCTGCCTGCCTTTCACTTCCCACCCCAAGGAAGTTAAACAGCATTGGCCTTAAATAGAAAACTTCAATATCTATTTAGAGAGAGGGAGGGAGGACTTTGAGGGAAAGATAGAAAGGGGGAGTGGATGAGAGAGAGAGAGAGTTAGAGAAAGAGAGAGAGGGAGAAAAGAAAGAATTGAAATAAGGCAATAAGTCCCTGACCTCAAGTGCACATTGCGACACATTGACGCCGTTGTCATTTGTTAATCAATAGAAGTGCTATGCAGGCTATACATTTAATGGCATGAGATTGGCAAACCTGTAACAAAATTAAGGGAAGACTAAGACCATGGCCTGTTTTCCTGTTCAGTCAATTTACAACCTCAATGACTTCAACAGTGCTGAGAGAAACATGACTTTGAGTCTCACTGCCACATCGAAACCTCATTAGGTTCGGCTTTCAAATTTAAGAAAAAAGGAAACCGGTTTCGGCTACTATGAAAGACAACTGGAACAAATTAGAAGAGCATTAGTGTGAATCTGAAAAGATGAGTACACACTGCAACATTTCTGTTCATGCTGATTTCCTTGCAGTAATTCTCTGTATTCACTTTAGCTAGCATAACAAATGAATAAAATAATTGTAGTCTTGTATAGCAAGTAATGCTTAAACAATATCTTTAAAAAAATGATCTGACAATTAACTATTACCAGTTATGTTCTGTGTGAGCAAAAATCGAAAGTGTGTGCGTGTGTGTGTGTGTGTGTGGCCTTTCCTCATTATGCTCCGTCTTCATTAATAACAGCTATGCTTTTTAATTTCTTTTGCCGGGCCTAAATTAAATGTGTCATCCTTTAAAATAGATAGTGTAGGTCTCACATGTACTCCCCCCCCCTGTCTGTTTCTATCATGCGCGCACACAAACAGAGAAGTGCTTTGGGATAATTTACAGGATAAATAAAGCATTGCTCCAATTAGTCTTAAGTCAAATAAATTAGTCATAAATTCAATCAGTTCAATTTTATGGGGCTAAGATTCATGATGTTGGTTGCTGTAGAAATATATTAGGCAGCGACAATATATTAGTATAAGAGAGTAAAGATAATAAGACGCATGGTAATCACTGTTGGGATAGCATATCCAGGCAAACCCAAGAAAAACCTCTGAAAGTACCTTCATTTCCAAAAGTCTGTCATATCACTAGGTCCAGGGAAAGATGATCCCTTTCAAAATGTATTTTATAATGTTAATGTTTTTTTCCTTGTGTACGGGCCATTGCTTGGGGTAGGAGGTATAAAAGGATCGACGTGAGCTGGGGTTAGAGCTCACATTGACGAATCGATTCTTGCTGAAATGTATACGAGAAGTTACTGGCACAAACATATTTATATACATGTTTTATAAATAATGCATGTGTGGACTGATGACTTAAATGATTTGGAATCATTTGCGTTGCCCTCCAATTAGGAGGAATAAAAACTTATGAAACATGTTTTGTTGCACATATTTGGTTTTGATATTTTTTCATATTCCTATTGTAGTTTTCTGCTATTCTATATTTATGTTTCTTGATTCTGAACCTGATAGAAAAGGCAAAAATCAGCGTAATAAATGAGGAGACTGAAATCTAAATTTGACTCTCAGGTATAAGTGGACACATTAACAGATTATTAAAATTTATAGTTTTAAGTTAAATATCTTTACAATAATTTCCTTTTCTAAAACTATGTTGATGTAATTCATTTGTCCTTTACCCAGAAAAAGCTTCCTCACACAACAAATATTAATGTCACAGTGTGGCCTAGTTGTAAGAGACTCCCACAAGCTCATGGGACTTCTTTGATTTGTGATGATTTGATCTTGCTAAGGGCAACTTAGTAAACTTGTATTCTGCTGAAGACAACACATACCTTCCTAATTACCTGACAAAAGCTGTAAGCCCAACATTTAAATGTCAAAATAAAGGAGGAATTTAATTAAGGCAAATGTTTATCTGCTCATTAAAACCTAGATGTTAGTATCACATCAAGAAGCCAGGTTTTAAAAATGCATAGCTTTACATACATTTGGAATAAACTTTTGACCAAAGTGACTTATTTTTCCACACTGCGAGCGCTTTGTACCTTTGCTTGAGAACCCTTCCAGATGTGGACAGGAGAAGCTCCGCAACCTGAGCTACGCGTGTTTTACGATAAACACACTGACAAAAGACACATACAGTAGTCAAAAAGACCGTGAACACCCAAGAAGAAAACAGTTAACTCTGCTACATAACAATACATTAAAAGTGTGTGATTTCGGTAGGTGTGTGTAGAGAGCATACTAAAGTGTCACCCTGGGTTGCAGATAGAGGGCCAAACACTTAAGGAGGAATAAACAAACATCTGTGTTCACACTGCTCTCCCTGCTCCTCTCATCTGCGTGCGTTTGTTTTACAGCACCACTGTCTTCTTTTCCCTCGCTTTTTTTATTCTTTCCCTCTGTGTTGGCGCATTCATCTTTCTCTTTGTCCTCTTGTTCACTGCCGTTTCTGTCCTCTGTTTCAGTTTTTTTTTTTGCTCTGTGCTTTTTTCTCTGTCCCCCTCTCTTCCTATTGTTGGCCGTTGTTCTCCTCCCTCTCCCCCCTTTCTCCCTCACCCTCTTGCTCTCTCGCCCCTGTTCTGTTCCCTCTGCGCTCGTTTTGTCTCATGGGCCCTGACCTGCCGTTGTGACCCCTCAGAGCGGCAGTGACTTTGGTGCACAGTACAGCCTAGTTGCTAGAAGTCAGTGCAGAGGCTACAGATATGAGCCGCAAACTTTTTTTCCTCTAGTCAGCATAAAAGTATGTGTGTGTGAATAGATCCTGTTGCATGCAAGTCCTCCATCTCTCTCAGTGTGTGTGTGTGTGTGTGTGTGTGTGTGTGTACGTGGTGGATCCTGTTGCATGGTAGTCCTCTATCAGTGTCTGCCTCCTGATCTGATTGATTGTTCTGGGTAAATTAGGACTGGGCGCTGGTGATGGGGACAGGAGTGAGTTACACCCTTCACCCCTGTCCTTGCCCTCCACCCTCTTTCCCTTCTCCTCCTCCGTGTCCCTGCTTTTATCACCTTCCTCCATGTCCTCATCCTTTCCCTCACCTGTTCTGCCTCCTGCATTTTCTGTTTCTCATTTCCTCCCTTTGCTCTGTTGTTTCCTTTCTTCCTCCTCGTCCTCGTCACAATTCCTGCAGTGTTATGTTGTGGCCTCCTCTCCGGGCCATTGGTTACTCTTTCCCCTTCAGTATACAAGGTACATTGCAATCAGACTCATATGATACAGTAAAATCAGAATGCACTCTTGATATTACAAATACAGTTAGTAGAATTTCTGTGGTAAAAGGTTCATTTTAAATGGTACCAGGACACGATGTTAGACATTGAAACAGAGGTGGGAAAGATTTGTTCGGTGCGTCACCTTTCCTCACCTTTACTTTATGTCTGAAAAATATAGCATATCTTTCTATGAACTCCTTCTCCTGCTGCGTATGTAAACATGCGTCATACACACATCTGCATTCATTATCCAGTGAGGAAAACCTGAGATTTGTTGTAGGCTTCACTGATTTCTGACATCTGAGTGTCGGAGTATCTGAAAAACTTATTGGATATTTTCATTTGCAAAAATCTAATCTTCCCTCATTGAAACGTTCAGAATCTATAATTATGCAAATAGTGTTCATTTCCAACGATGTGTATGTGTATGAGCGCTGGAGGTTTTCCGGTTTCCACAGGACACTCTCATACGTTGCATATTGGATCACAATTGGCTCCAAATCAAGTTGTCCTTCTGGAACGTCCACGTATGAAACTCAGATTTAAGTTGAACACAGAGAAACATTCATCCTTCAGCAGATGAATGTAAAAACAGCCTGCTGGTATCCCCATCAGTTGCACATACTTCATTCAGCACAGTGACTCTCAAGTGTCACAGTCAATGAGAGGAAACACATTTTGAACTATTAATACTACTTATTATACATTAAAATGAATTACACACTTTGTCTGAATAAAACTCCAGTGTGGTGGTCTCTCTTTAACTAAAGCTTTGATCCCATGTGTGATAAGCAACTGCTGATGTGGTGCATTTTGTACAGAAAATAGATTGTTGCTTCTTCATCAATGCATTTGCGGCATGGCTTTTCTTTTGCCCTGGAGAGCTGCACAGTTCTGGACAGAATGAGCCTTGTGACTTTCTCAGTCAGAAGTGAGTTCAACATTCGCTTCTTTGGGAAACAGGAGAACGAAAAGCACAGGATTGTTACGTCAATCTTGCGGAACAGACACAGGGCTCAGTCCTGATTGTATTTGAATGAATGAAAATCAAAAAAAATCATTCAAACATTTGGAATATTGCAGCAGCATTAACATAACAATTAACTGGATTTACCTTTTACACATCAATACATATATTATTATTATAAAAACATGAGGCATTAACAAAACAACAACTTTATCTTTACTTTACAATACCATAGAGTCAAAACACGACAAAAAAAAAAAACTTTTTGTTTAGAGTCTTTACTTCTAGTGTTGTTAACCTGTTACAGAGAGAAAAGGTGATTAGGAGAGACAGACTGCCAGGATATAGACTAGTGTGCATTAATCTATTTCTGGAATGTACTGTATTGTAAATGATTTATATATCTAATGTTTAGTATGGGAAATTTAATGAGCATTATTTTTGCTCCGCGTTGGTCCATGTGAAATGATGAAACTAATCACTCATTTTATCTTGAGGACACTGCTTTTTAACTGAGCTCCCCTCCCCCACCTCCCCTCCTCTCCCCTCCCCTCACCTCATCTCCCGTCCTCTAGTTGTTACTCTTAAACTGCTGAATGGGTAACATTGTCAAAAAAGCTGCTAGCAAATGTGGTTGGGAAACTGGACCCCCCTCCTCCATAAATAGATGTCTGTTTCTGCTCTCTGTGTTTGTTTGTGTTGCCTCTTTCTGGATCGGGCCTGCAGGGACCATTTTTCAGAAAAGACAGCAAGGCTTTGGGGAATACTTAGTCTTCCTCTTTTTTTACACTCCCCTCCACATCTCCCCTCTCATCTTGTTCTTCTCTTCTGTTCTGTTCTGTTCTCTTCTCTCCTCCTCTCCTCTCCTCTCCTCTCCTCTCCTCTCCTCTCCTCTCCTCTCCTCTCCTCCTCTCCTCTTCTCTCCTCTCCACTCCTCTCCTCTTCTCTCCTCTCCTCTCCTCTCCTCTCCTCTTCTCTTCTCTGCTCTTCTCAGTTTTACATCATTTTACCCCCCTCATCCAAATTATTTTGTCCCCCCTATATCCTATCCATATATATTTCTCAGGACAAAATACTGTATATTGTATATTTTTGTTATAACTGACCACCAACATTTTTTAAATATCAGCTGTATATTTTCAGTTTTTTACACACAACATACAGTACAAACAGATATTACTGTCTGTGTGCGTTTCTTTTTCTTATCATCTCACAATTTTCTCCCTCATCTTCCCCTAATAATTTTTTTGTTTCTGTCCATCTGTCTCTTTTTAACGAGGCTAAGACATATGTGATGCTTCCACAGCTTCTGCTGCTGCTGCTGCTTTACAGTAAATCTGTTTGTTATTCCTGCAGGAGGACTGTGGCTGACCGTCGGCAGAACGCTGGTGTCCTGGAGTGGCACATCAGTTTGGTCAGTTCGCCCAGCGCTCCTTCCTCTCTTATTTCTCCCTCCCTTCCTCTTTCTCTCGCTTCCTCAATCTCATACTATCCGGCACTCTCTTGAAAAAAGAGAGAAGCCCCGCTTCATGGCTTAGAGAATGAGCTCTGCCTCTCAGCTGCGAAGCGAGAGAAGAGAGGAGAGAGGGAGGAATAAAGAGGAGAGGAGAAAGGCAGCGTCACACTTGCATCTGTTGTGGCATCGTCCTGCAAGCGAGAAGCAAATGAGAGAGTGGGAGAGAGGCAGAGAGAGTATGCCAGAGTGAGAGGAGAGAGAGAAAGAGAGGAGATGTCAGACAGCCGTGTCCTTGAGAACTGCACCACAACTCTTTGAAGAGAGCCGGGAGACGGTGTGAGTAACGTGCATCTCAGCGGGACATGAGTGTTTTTTGTGTGCGTGTGTTTCATGATTGTACATGTGCAGTACCTACTGTGTGTGTGTGTGTGTGTGTGTGTGTGTGTGTGTGTGTGTGTGTGT
>CALSBV010012174.1:3377016-3388753 GCA_943590825.1 Bovichtus diacanthus | reverse complement strand
GTGTGTGTGTGTGTGTGTGTGTGTGTGTGTGTGTGTGTGTGTGTGTGCGCGCGCGCACATGTTTTTGTGCTGGTTGGTTCTTCGCTGAGAGACTGTGAGAGTCAAGAGTCCCTAATCCTTGCCATCAGAGACTTTCCAACACACACATGCCCGCACACATTTACGCACATTCTTATCAGCTTGCCCAGTGAACCATTATGATGTGTGTGTGTGTGTGTGTGTGTGTGTGTGTGTGTGTGTGTGTGTGTGTGTGTGTGTGTGTGTGTGTGTGTGTGTGTGCTGATGAGGGGATACCAGTCCTCCCATGACAGAGGTAATCCTGTTCAGTGGCAGGTCTGGATATCCCAACTGGTGTGTGTATGTGTTTGTGTATGTCTCTCTGTGTATCCCATAGCAGCAGGTCATAGAGCCCAAATCTACTGTCTGCTTGTCTTCCTGACACTCTGTCTGTTAGTCAGTCTGTTTGCCAGTTTGTCTGCTCTACTGTCTGTGTCACATTGTGCCCACTTCTCTCCATCTGTATCATTGAGTCAACTGAAAGACACTTGAAACTTTAAAGATGAAATAGGCAATATTTTTATTACCACAGTGAATCAAATGACTTCTGTTTATGTGAATGGGCTCCTCGTTGTGCTGATCCTACTGAGAATGAACATAGAATCAATCAATCAATCAATTTAGAATTGGGATTTGTGTCCAATCTCCAAGCAACAGTTAACATTAGTTTATTTGAACCATTAAGGGGATCGCTCCCCAATCTTAACCAGGTGATATAAATTGCCTAAATTGAACCATAGTTTACTCAAGCTATCGAGGAAGCAGATCAGAAAATTTTCATGTAAGTATCATGATCATTACGGAAAGCTTTTTGCATAGTTTACTATGCTTAGATTATGGAGTTGGGTGTATGCACACTGCAGCTGGTTGGTGACTGAAGCATTCAGATTAACAGAGAGTGCATGTCTGTAAAGACGTGAATGGATGTGGTTTCCATGTTTTTAAGTATGTGTTTATGTGCGGCATGCGGGTCTGTTTTTGGAAGCAAATTGTAAATATGTGACCTTAGTGTGTGCTTATAGTATAGGTTTCATGTTAAATAAGCAAGTGTGCTTACTTGCATGTTGACATGGTTTGAGATGGTACCATGTATGAGTGTGTATGTTTAACTGAGCTTTTGCTTGTGTTTTGGGAGCGTTGCAGTGTCTGTTTTCAGGACACCAGCGGGGGGCTAATGGAACGGCTTTGTTGGTTTAAAGGAATTACCAGCCTCCTTCGCCAAAATCAACTCATAATCTGCTTTACTGGCACCACTAGGCTCACTGCCACACCACTGACAGAACCTACCAGCACAACACACACACCAGTGGTGATCAGCCAGTACAAGAACTCTCTTGTGAAAACTGACTGAATGGGGAGAGAGAGGGAGAAAAAGACAGAGAAGTGAAATAGCAGAAAGACAATAAGAAAGGGAGAGAGGTATGAGGTGAAGAGACAGAGAGAAAGAGAGAGAGAGAGAGAGAGAGGAGGGAAACAATGGAAGAGGCACAGGGAAAGAGAGGGAGAGATGAGATGCTGCAGGGTTATCAGTGATTAACAGTTCCACCCTATAGAACGTTGGGTTGGACTTCAAAGAAAGAGCTGCTTTTTGTTTCCAGGCCTTGAGTGTAACCCTGTTAGGAATGTAGTGTTTATACACACACACACAAACACAAATGCTCCAAGTTTAACAGTGAAAGACAGAAGGAAGCATGCAAGGGAAGATGGGAAAGTTTAAAACAAAGAGAAGGGTGAGGTTGACAGTCAAGAAAGACTGAAATAGGGCAAGATATGAAGGGGAGAGAAAGATGGAAAACAGGAGAGTGAAAATGAGTGCTACACCTTCAAGAAAAACTAAATGTAATAATTCCCAGTTGTATTAATGTTCTAATGGAAAATGCCATCTGTTGTGTATATGCTGATCAACCTACTGCATTTCACAGTATTTAGCTTGTCATTTATTTAGCTAATGTGTTCTTCAGTTGAAAAATTACCCAGTAAACAACTTGGCTTTATGTAAGGAAAACCACAATGCTGCTATGTTTGAAACTACACTTTTTTTTACATCACACAATTTTGCATATTGTCAGATTAACAGAGACCGGAAGTCACTCTTTCCAATCAGATGACAGATGAGTTGAATTTTTCCAAACTATGCATTGAAACCAGACCATACGTTCAATTTCAAAAAAGTGTATAATGTTTCAAATGTCTGTTTAAAAAAAAAAGAGAAGAGTTTTAAACCTATTTTCAACAGTGAAACGTTTACTTGTCGATTTATGGCTCCTGATCACATAAATGCTTTACATTCACCATTGTTGGACCATTTCACATATCATCGAAACCAAGCTACTCAAACCAAGTTTCATATTTGGGTCGCAATAACTGTTTTAGCCTTTCCTCTAAGTTGTTTTTGTGGTTCCCTCCAAATACTTGCTTAAATAGCATAGAAAGTTGTGCATATGGTGTAACAATGGTGTGTGTGCTAACATGGGTTGCATGTTTTGTCAATAGAGGAATTTTGCTGGGATGGATGGATGGATGGAGAGACACAGTACATCATCTTTGACACATAGTACTAATTAGGCAAAAAAAAAACTATTGTGAACTTTTGATGTTTTCTGACGTACAAGATGTATTAGATTCCTACAAGAAATGTGGCATATGCTACATGTCAGCCTATTGAAATCTTTGAGATGTGTAGTTTTTGCATACTCTGACTTTAACCCACAGACATAATACATATTCTACAGTTAAAATCCCAGTACTGGAAAGCACTGACCGAAGGCTTTTTTTGCACCATCTTGGTTTGTTAACGTGGATGACAGCAAGACATGTTTTTTGGTTCTGACACATTTGACACAAAATCAAAGATAGGGAGCACTTTTTATTCAATGCAACCACTCTGCCATCACAGAAAAACATCTAGATAATCAGTGGAGCCTTGGACAAAACACAATACCATCACCTTGACATAGAAAGACTTTATCTTTGCTGGGCTCCAGTCTTCACCAATTGCAACAAGTGGATGGATTTTGTTTATTATTAAAATGCCTGCACATAGAAATATAACCATAAGAGTGAACACATTCTCTCAGCACCAACTCTCGCACACACATTCTCTCAAAACGATCTCCTCATATACACACACAGCAGTAAAATGCTCCATCAAAGTACAAAAGTGGAGTGAGAGAGGGAGATAGAGAGAGAGAAAGGGAGTGGTCGGAGATCTGAGAGGAGAGGAGACGAGAACAATGGCTTTAAGTCTTGACAAACACTTAGCCGAGGCCTTTAGACTAACACTTTGGAGCAGACATGTCTGCCTGCATACCAATAGCAAACACTGTCACTCCCCATCTAACTCAGAGGCTTTTGATGTTCTATTCACAGAGATAGAGAGAAGGGAGGTGAAGGAGGGGATGGAGGAAGTGTGAGTGCAGTCAAGGGGATAAGGGAGAACATGAAGAAATGAATAAAGGAGATAAGGAAAGAATAAAGTTGGCAGAACGAGAGAAAAGAGTAAGATTTTTAATTTCTTCAGCAAACTGTAGATTTGCTGTTTGACCTTTTGCTTTTTTACTCCTTTTCCCTTTTACTTTTTTTCCTTTCTGTCTCTGTCTTGGTATCTCTCTTTCTCTCTCTGCTTCCAACAATATCTAGATCACAGCACTAAGAATTAGTGACACAGAGAAGGAAGAAGAAGAGGAAGAGGACACCAAACGGATCCCTGTCCATAACATCATGGTACATCATTTGAAATCTTGAAGGTGCCCATGTCTGTCTGTTTCCCTCTCTGTCTTGAAATACTGACGCTACAGCAGGCATTGGAGGGGATGTTCTATATGTAACCTAAGGAATGTTAGAGGGTTTTTGTGCGTGCATGGATGTTGGAGCCTTTATTGGTGCTGATGCAGTGCATGTTCAACCATCTGCTGAAACAATTCTATTTATATATTGATACAATCTATTGTTTTTTTTTGTATTTTTCCTCTTAAATCTCTAAAGTATGTTTTGTTGCAGTACTTTTTTCACACAGTGGTAACACTGTTGTGGGAAAACCTTTTATCTTTCATATGTCAACTCACTACCAACTAGCTTGCCCCTATGTTTAAATGGCTAGTATACAGTACACTTACTTGCCAGTTTTTTAAGTACACTTAGCTATAACTAATGCAGTCCAATACTAGAGCAATGATTGAGCCCAACATGAGCATTCATAGTTTCTGTCCAAGCCCAAACCACGGCAGTAGTTTTTGTCCAGATCCCGATTTAAAAAATTTAAATAAATAAAAAAATTCCCTGGGAAAAGTATTTTCAGCAGACATTTGTGACACAATCTCCAACCCTCGAAAGTTCAACACAGCCCAAAAACTGTCATATCACGGACTATAAGGTCTGCATTGCAAAAAAGTGGGAAATTGGCACAAATCCCCCCTGATTCAAACTTGAGGGAAAATTGAGAAATTATAACCTTATCGGGTTATGACAGAGAATCAAAGCTCTATCTAATGCAACAGTCCTGCAGTGAATACCTGCATGAAGGTTTTAATGTTTAGTTTTCTTTTTTAATTGCTTAAGAATCGTGTTGATTTAACTGTATGGGCATTTTGGAGTGTGTTGTTTGTGGGGCTTTTGTATTGTTTATACAGAGAGGTGTTACTGTTATTTAGCTTACCCTTATTGATATAAATGAGACGGATAATAGCACCACAAACTACATCTAGGTCTACCTAATAAACGGGCAGCTTAGTGTATTTTAATTGCCGTTTGATGTTTTCACATAACAGCAGTGACAGACAAACTATCATATGTGCAGACATGTACACATAGATGTATGTCATTACCAACCACATCTCTTATCTGCCAAAGTGCATAAGCCCTGGCAGGCACAAACAGACACACATACCCTCCACGCATACGCTCACATACACGCACACACATCCTCCTCTGCAAGTTGATAAGTGTGTTAGGAGGCAGGGAGAAATTATTAATTATCAGGCTAATGGGCACCAGGCTGAGTTCTGCTTCATTAAGCTCTAACTGTTTGTGTGTGTGAATGTTTGTGTTTGTGTATCAGAGGGCGGGGGGACCTCTGAGAAATACACAAAGATAGGTGCACATAAATACGCAGGGGGGTTTATTTGCCAACCCAACGACTGCACATCACATATTCCCTCATGCAAACATACAGCTATATGAAAGGACTTCATTTTATATCGACATAGAAACAGAAATATACATATACCATTAAAATATAGTATGCACAAAACAGTTATAACAAACATGTCTTACAAACTGCATGTCGCTGGTCTTTCTCCGAGAAACAGAAATACTCTCACGTGGCCGACATTTTTCTTTTACTTTTATTTGTAATCAAACCAAACGTGCATGTGGCACCCGTTGCACTCTCACGGCTTCTTCTCCGAATAGGCAGCTGGGTATGCTTGTTGTTCGAGTCCGACCACAAATAACTAAAACAACATTTGGCCAGCGCAAAATTAATGGGACACAACAGATAAACATCGGCCACTGCCATCAGCCTAAATATAACTTTGAAAATCTTGCATCTTGAGGAACAGAAATGTTATCATAACTTGGGGGACAACGAAGCCATTTGCTTAAACATAACATGTGAGCCGTTCCATTGACTTCCATACAAAACTGCTTGAAACTAAGTGATTTTCAATGACTTGCACTTGCATTGCTTACATTAGCTAAAGCTGAACATTACATAAACAAATGAGCCTTTCAAATATTGAGAGAAGGAACCTCAAGAACCTCTCCGTATCGACAACCACCATTGAACATGCAGTACATCAGTAAAGTGTACCACTTCATGTGTCTATGTACAGTATGTACGTGTGGTTTGTGCAGTTGTAGTACTGTGTTTGTGCCCTGTGTTGAATGGTGATGCCATTTGCTTCCACTCTATCCCTTGCTGGGTTGTGCTGGCTACAGTATGATAAGTAAAACCAGCGTTGACGTTAATCTGTCTCACTCCCACTAGGAAAGACAGATAAGGGGGAGAGAGAGGCGGAGGGAGGGTGAGACAGTGGAGGGAGTCAAAGAGAAAAAGTTACATTGTAGTAATTATTTGGATTTAGATGGAGCCCTAATATAATTTTAACTTGCAATGAAAAAAACTAAAACATACCCTTTTTTTAATTTCTTTTTATTTACACATTTTAAGAATATTGTTTGACATTTGGGCTTTGTTGGACAGTTCAGTAAGGAGAAGAGAAAGGGGAAGCGGGGTGACATGCAGCAAAGGTCCCCAGTCGGATTCAAATCAGGAAAATTGCAATTACATGGCATACTTCTTAGACCATTGGGCCACAAGAGTGCCTGTTTTTGTAAACATTTGAAAGCATTCCATGCAGCATGGAAGCATATGAGCATAGCTTCGAATGCACAATGTAATGAGCAGTCGCCCTGTGACAGTATGTGTTGACAATCGGCACAAAAAAAGAGTGAATGCAGATTATTCTCCAGGTCAATAATCTTCTGTCAATCTACAGGGGATGGCCAAAATAAAGAAAATAAATGTTGTTTCTACGCGCAGAATGTGGGAGGAGGACAGGAATTGAATCAGTTGTATATGTGTTCCTTGTCTTTTGGTTAAAATACTTATTACCTCTGCCAAGGAGGTAATGTTTTGGGCTCAATTTGTCTGTCTGTTTGTTCTTTCTGTCTGTCAACAGGATTACGGAAAAGCTACTGGCCCGATTTTCATGAAATTTAATGGAAGGGTGTAGCCAAGGAATAACACATTACATTTTGGATCAGATCCAAATCATGGGACAGATACATGCATTATGTTTCACTTACATTAACACTGCGAACTAGGGCATTTGTGCTGCATTCGAGTGGTGTCGGAATAATCTGAAAAACCTGTTTCCGACTGGGAACATTCATGTCAAGTCAGAAACAGCTAGTAACGCATTCTTTAAATGAGAAATAAAACACATCTTCTTTGTAGCCCCCATGTTGTTTCCACATTAAGACTTAGCCTAAAGCTCATGAACACACCAAAGTCAGAAGAACTCGGGAAATGGGACTATCTGAAGAGCACATGAATAGGCTACCCTTGGCCTTGGTGGAGGTCTGTGCTCTCTGAGTGCCATTGTAGTTTTGCTTGTGGTCATTGAATTTGACATAATGCTGTTATCCACTGCCTAGTTTGTGACATTGGGTTGAATGGTACTACTTAGTTGTGTCGTGTTATCATTCCCCTCTCTTGCTGTCATAGTTTTGCTAAAATCTTTCTTTAATCTTATCAGGTTGAGTTTGAATTTAAATGCCTGAGTCCAACTCTCTGTATCAACAGTGTGTGTGACAGCATATGGCTATTTGGGATTTTTTGTGTCCATGTTTTCCTATAAATAGCGCTGATTGTAACATAAGCAGGGGCCCAGGCTCAGTGGTTTTTCCCATTGATTAGCTGGCTGGCTAATGCAGATTCATCCCCACCACTCGTGCACACACACACAAATTACTGCACTGCACTATTGAGAGTTGGTTAAGACCCCCTAGGAACAAGCAACCGCCACTTTACCCCTGAGAGAAAAGGACTGTGGGAGAGAGACAGAGAGAGAGATGAAAAAAGGTAAACAATGAGAGGTATAATAAATCAGATATAGAGAGGATGAAGAGAAAAAGGTGATTGAAGGCTAGAAGGGACAGAGCATGATAATGTAAGTAATAACAAACTAAATGCAAAGTTAAGTCCTGCCTTCATTTTTGTGTGTGTGTGTGTGTGTGTGTGTGTGTGTGTGTGTGTGTGTGTGTGTGTGTGTGTGTGTGTGTGTGTGTGTGTGTGTGTGTGGTTAAGATGCCCCTGAGGGGTGTCATCTTGCTGTCGATGTGTGTATCCCTGTGTCTGGATGTATGTGTGTGCTAGAATTACCCAGAATGCTTTAGCGATTGACTGGCTGGCTAATGGCGGTCTCTGTTTTCCTCTGATGGTCATTGACTAGGCCTTCTCATCAATACCTGTTTTTACAGCTATTTTAGAGCTGTGGGTGTGTGTGTGTGTGTGTGTGAGAGAGAGAGAGAGAGAGAGAGAGGTTTTTCACTTTACCCTTTACCTATCATACATTTTTAAGATTTTATCTTATGTTATGTTTACATTTGAACAGCATTATAATTTTACTGTGATATTTACTTTGATACACTGTTTTGAGAAGCATTGGTGCAGGTCAATTATTACATAATTGCAGATACGAGGTATAAATAAAAGGGTTTCTTGGTTAGCAGAGGTGGTAAGCGCTGCTGATTAATTACTGCAAAAAGAGCATATGTGTTCGATAAATCACAGCTTATCTCATAATCAATGTAGTGGCTAGATGACTGTTTGAACCATCGCTTTACTCATTAAATATGTGGTCTTTGCTGAGTGATGGGCCGCAAATTGTCTTGTATTGAAGTTAAGCTTAATATCACAGTACATTTTATAAAAACGTCATTGTTCTACAATCACTTAAACCAAATGCTAAATAATGTTTAAGACCAATTAGATTCAGTTAGAGGGCATTGTTGGAAAAGAGGTTGAGGTTGTCAGCTTCATACAACCTCCCATCTCCTCCTACCATGAATTCTCTTTAAGCATTCCTCTTCTCTTTTCAATGTCTTCCTCTCTCTTCGTCGTCATGGCACTGCTTTGTTTCATTTCTCTCCTCTCCTCTCAGCTCCCCTACCTGTTCCTTTTCCTCTCCTTTCTCTTCTGTTCTTCCTCTCCTCCTACCTTTCCCCCCTCAGTTTGGAAAAGATTTGGTCTCACAGACACTCAGCAAGACTATCACCACTCCACCCAGGAGACCACTCACCCCCCCTCCCTCTATCCATCCATCTACCCATCTATCCATCCATCGATTGCCACTATTCCTGGACTCCTGTTATCCCACTCCTGGTCCAGCTCAGGTTTCCTTTTCCTTCCCACCACTCAGGTGTGTGTGTGTGTGTGTGTGTGTGCGTGTGTGTGTGTGTGTGTGTGTGTGTGTGTGTGTGTGTGTGTGTGTGTGTGTGTGTGTGTGTGTGCCTCTATAATTCTCCCTGTCTTTTTGAGTGTCACATTTGATTAATTATCAAATCTGCTCCAGCATGATAATCACAAAGAAAAAAACATTTCATTGTCTTTCAACATCAATGTGAGAACAAGACAATAATTTACTCAAATGAATAAGTGATCACTTTTTATCTACTCAAAAGACATGATTGCAGCAATTGAAATGCACATACACAGATGTACTTTCCACTAAATGTGACTCAATTCCATGCTCATTAGTAACAACACGGCTCATGCTGCCTAGTCACCTCTAAAGGGCCTAAGTGGCCCAAGTATTGATAATCTATAAGAAATGGTCAATTCTATGAGAAAAGCTGACTTAATCAATAGACTGATTACTCCGGTAAGAGGTGAGCTCTTTGCTCATTCATTCATCCATTCATTCGCTAACTTAATCATTCATTTCATTAATATAGTATTTTTTGTCATTTGTATGCCTTTACTAGAGACATTTTTGAGGGATGATGGGATGTGACGAGAGAGAGAGACAGGAACATAACATGCCAAAAGTCCCCTCTAACGGACTTGAACCAGAGACGTTGTGGTCAGCACCTTGTGTGCCCCAGTACTCAAGGTTTGATTGCTTGGTAGATTTTAAATCCAAATAGATAATAGAGATATATTATCGATAAATATATATATAGAAAATATATAAATAATGAATAGAAAAAGTACAAAAGTTGAACATCAAAGCAATATCAAAGATTGATATTATCATTATCATTGGTGTTGTTGTTATTGGAATTTTAAAATGCTAATAGGGATGATTATAAGCAGACAGAAACAGAGTTAAGCTCATGTAGAGGCATATGGTATGTAATCTATTTGAGGCGACGGACACACATCTATCCATACATAATGTCTCTCCTGCCTCTCTCACTCACGCTCTCTTTTTTTCACATATAAATGAGGAGTTTCCTCCAATTGTCAGGTATCATGTAAATATATTCTGAACAGAGATGCATAAATCACGCACACTTCACAATGACAGTCTGTTTAACTGGCCCAAGCTGTCTGGCAGAGGAGAGGTGGATTGTGCCTCTGTGTGTGTGGACACTAACTGTCATTGCAGGGTTTGATGTCGCTGGGTCTAATTGTCTTTCATGTGAACACAAGAGAGAGGTGTTTGGCAAGCACAGGGTAAAGAGAGAGAGCGAGAGAGGACACAGAGGAAGAAGAGGGTTGAGAGTATAGTCATGATGAGGGGAAAAAGTCCTCTATTTACCGTCATCCTCACTATACTATGACGGCAATGAAAATGAAAACATGGGTAAAACTGAGAAAAGAATGAGTTGTCAGGTCTGTCAAGGCAATGTCCCTTTCATTCATTATTGGTTTTCTAATGCTGTGAGTGTGGATTTGAGTGGTAGTGGATTTGATTATTGTTTAGGGCTTTTTTTTAAAATTAATATTACGGTGGACTGACTATTTTTGTCACCAGTCTGACCTTAACTCTCACCTCAACTGGTACCTTTGTCTTAATAAGGCAACCTAAATAACACTCATCCATAAAAGAAGTGAGGACCAACCATAATACCCTCACTTTGGAAGATGTTCCTTCTATATAGAAAGATGAGGAAAACCATCTGACCTAGACACAGCAATTGTAGCTCTAATGCCTCTTGTGCCTGTTCCGCTGGAAGTGTACAGTATGTGCCACAGCTCCCCTCAGTAAGGGGAATTTGTTTAAAAAGCCTGGTAATTGATGTGGGGCTATGAAATAAGAGAGAGGCTCCCGCATGTGATTAACGTATTGGAGCATTTTTTTCTGAGATACTTTCACCTGAGCCTCTTAAATGATCATGGAGAACGAGAGACAGAAAAAGCAATTCCCCTATTGCTCTCATTTTACCTGTGTGTGCGTCTGTGTGTCTGCATGTGCGTTTCATGTGCAAACTAACTCACTGTAGCTTTTAAGGTAGGTGACAGTTGTATAAAACACCCAGGATTTAGCTGCTTTTGGAAAACTAACAAAACATGCAAGAGTGCAAAGACACACAAGCACCCTTTGAAGCGGATCATAGCGCTGTAGGTGCTAGAACAACAGGGCACTGTTTTATGCCATAAAGCAATTCAGTGAACATTGTAGGGAATTCCACTCAGTGGCATGGAATGTAAAATGCATGTAATATAATTATGATAATTATTAATTGATGCAATGCATGCTTGAAAAGGGAACTTTATCATAAGCCCTTTACATCATAAATACAAGTTTTTAATATTATATAGGGAATAGTTAAAGTTAACTTAATAAGCAATGGTGGTTCAGAAGGGAATGTGTGGTGATTAATGTCATGAGTTATATTTTATTCCACAATGTGGTGAATATAGGACAAACGCTAAGCCACAGAGATGTAAAAACTAACAAAAAGGGCATTAATGTTCTGAATATTCCGTGTCATTGGACCAAGTCCTCTGTGTCTGTATTAGTGTCCATGTCTTTGCTCTAGCAGTAGATTGAATGCACTTCCACATACCTCTATGGAAATGAAGTGACACACACACACACACACACACACACGGTGGGACAATCAGGTCATTCCAAGGTAAAGGGACTTAGATATTGTGAAATATTCATACTTTAGAGGTAGTGTGTGTGTGTGTGTGTGTGTGTGTGTGTGTGTGTGTGTGTGTGTG
>CALSBV010012174.1:3364550-3377006 GCA_943590825.1 Bovichtus diacanthus | reverse complement strand
TGTGTGTGTGTGTGTGTGTGTGTGTGTGTGTGTGTGTGTGTGTGTGTCAGCTCATGACTGCTACAAGCAGTTCTCTTTAATTGAGGTCCTGACGCCTCAAGCAAAATGCTTAGGAGAAAGATAAAACCTGCACAGTGGTGGGTAAACACACACACACACACACACACACACACACACACACACACCAACACAACAATGTTGACCTTAAAAACTAAATAAATAAAAGTTGGTTATCAGGCAGTCAGTACTGATACTGTATGATGCAGGTTGCTTGCTGGCCACTGCCAGTGGATGAATACATTATTAATGTTAGTTATTAATTACATTTCACGTGTCTTACCAGGGTAAGGATAATCTAAATTACTCTTTTCGGGGTTTGCGTGCGGTAAAACCTGCTATAGACTGATTTCCACTGACTCAAAATGCACCCAAGAAAAAGTTTCATTTGTATTGACATCTCAGAGTTAATTAATGAAGTTTCACAGTCCTGTCCAGCACAACATTAATATAATGTATTAACAGCCAATTGATGAGGTTGTTTACACTACATTCACTAATCACTACACTAACAATTTCCTACATGCCAAGCTTTAAGGCTTCACATAAAGCTTACTTTCCAGCATATAGTCTTTTGCTTTGAAACAGAGAAAATTCTGCCACTAATTACAATCATACAACGAGTGTATGAAGACTACAGGCAGTAATAAACAGGCAGAGGCAGTGTTTGTTGGACTGAATTTGACATGGTGATATATGACACCTACTTGACATTTCTGTTGGATCTCTTCTGTAATTGGACAGCTTACCCTATTGTATTATGAATTGTGACCACATTAACTCAGGGCTCAGGAGGGGTGAATGGTTTAGGTGCTGCCAGTGTAGTTGCGTTTGGCTGTCTACAAATCTCAACAGAGGTCATAGATTAAAGATTACTTTAAAAACACTGATTATATTATCAGCTATGATGTAAATTATCAGTAGCTCATTGGTCTAACACATCCTACCTGTTTGTTTGCGAGTGTGTGTGCTTGACATACAGTGGATAAGCCCACCTCACTAAAAGCACAAGCCCGGTGGTATTTTCTCTGTATCAGAAAGTTTAGATATTACATTTTAGACTAAAGATATCGTAACACACACTTTTAACTCAAATACATGCCTCCAACTCTTGTGTGTATACGAGATATATGGAGAATGGCTGCTAAAAGCCTTAACGTATAACATATATTATTTTCTTCTAAATATTGGCCTTCACTAAATGGTTTATTGAAGATAAAGTTTCTGCCTACTGAGCACTTTGACTGGTTGCATGACTAAGAAGTGCACAAGGCCAAAGTAAAGGTTCGTGCGGTGTGTCGGTGTGTATGTCTTTGTGCATGCTTGTTTGCCTGTTACAATAAGCGTATATGTCATCATATGTGCATTTTTAAAGATCTACGTGTTTGCTTTTTGTATTTTTTTTTCTGGATATATGGTGTGTGTGCTCGTGTGTGTGTCTGTGTGTGTGTGTCTGTGTGTGTGTCTAATTAGTGAGTGCTATTATAAGCAAAAGGTAGATATGCTATAGATAGTGTATCTGTAATTTACAGTGTTTGTGGTTTCCTGTGTTCTTTGCCCTTTAGCAGCTCTGATAACAGGTTCTCACTACAGCCAGGTGTCTGAACCTTATCAAGATCTCTCTCTCTCTCCCTTGTTCCCACTCTCTTTCTCTCTCAGTCTGTATCTCTCAAAAGCTAATGGATTACACAAGTAAACCTGTGAAGGCAAGCACATGCACATGCACTCATTACCATGTGTACTCACTGCATGAAGCTAAATACCCCTGAAATGTATTCTTAGCATTTTGCAGATCCTGTACCTTTTGTACTAAATTCACCATACTGACCAACCACATCCTGCATACATCCTTAGACCTAAAGAGATCATAAAACGTTCAAATGTACTGCTGCTTCTCAAATACTTGCTCCATCCCCTTCTTTCCTTTTTTTCCCCTTTGGTTGTTCCGTGTACTTTATCACCACTCTCAGTCACTTAAAGTACATTGTCCCTCCCTCTGCGCCCTCCTTCCTTCCTCTTTATTATAACTTGTTCCAGCTTTTGTGTGACCAATTTCCCACTTTCCCTTCGTCATTCCTGCCATACTTTTTCCACTTGTATTTGGAAGTGCAGCAATAATTTGTAAAGGCCAATTAAGACGTATTGTAGTGCTTTGGTCTCAGCAACAAAACGAGAGCCCCAAGGATGGAGAGAGAGAGGTGTTTCCCTCCCTCCCTACTTTCCACCCACCTTCTAATCCCTTAAAAGCACTTACGAGATTGGCGCTGCCCGTCTGCCTCTGCCTGCCCGTCTACCCGTTGGTTGCCACAGCAGCTGATTGGAGGAATCGAGGCTCCTAATTGGATCATGAGGGTGTGATGCAGGCGACAGCAGCCACATTATGGGAGGCTGACTTTGTGCAGCGTAACCCTGCCAGGATGACCCCTTCCCTGTATATGCAGGTGTGGGTGTGTGTGCGCGCAGACTGACCTCAATGTGACTAAGAGCCTCCGCTCATCAAGGCTGGCTGGCTGAGGCTGCAGGAGAAGATAGATTGATGAAGAGAGGATAGGAAAGTGGGAGAGAGGAAAAAGAGGAGAAAATTGAGTAAAAATAAAAGGAGGGAAAGTGGAAGAGAGAAGGGGTGGAGAGAAGATGGAGATATTAGCACAGTATTAAGGGCACTGTACTTCCGTTTTCCTTTTTTACAAATTTTCCTTCCTTTCTGACAGTAGGGGGTAAGGTAGGATTGATGACATGATGCAGTGAATTAATCCCCCTGAACTTTGTGCCTGTGCTCTGTGTGTGTGTGAGGGTGTGTATTGGTGTCTTTCACTTTGGTGCAAAGTGACTGTGTTGTCCGTTACGGTGTAAATTGATAGCGTCACTGCTCTTTGCCGCATTACGGGGAGCGTGGAGCTGTACATTCAGTTTCCTAACTGCATTCTATATCACACCATCATGCACACCTGATCCCACAGACTTGAATGATACACCAGCAAGGACTATTTCTAAGCATTTTAACTTGAAACCTGGCTGGTGACACACACACACACACACACACACACACACACACACACATGGCTTTCCTTGTATGCTCTATGTTAAGTGCATTTCTACTTTTTTAAAGCATTGTTTAAGTAGTTAATGTTGTTATTACTTGAGTGAGTATTTTTTTTTGCAGGTTTTGCGTAGCTTTATAGTTTAATACTGAGGTTTGATGTCAGTTTATTTGTGTGAAGCCTATCACACTGTAAAGTGACATGCCACTTAAGTCGTTCTAGCCCTTTAGTTCTTACTATTCACTGTGAACTTGGTCCATTCACTCTTTTTCAAAAAAAACTGTTAAAATGTTCACATTTCACAGTAAAATAATTGTTTTCAGTGGGAAAACCAACAATTTAAAGTCACATTAAGTGTTCTTTCATATACATGTGGTGTGGAAATGGACATGCTCAGGAATGGAGACGACTTTTGGCAACAGCACAGTTTATTTCTTAAAATGTTTATACAAAGTTATATCACCATAAGAGCCACTTATTGTGTATGGTAGCTTTAGCTTTCTATGACAACTATCCTCTTCCTCTTGATTTGCTCTGCTGCAAAGTGCTGCAAATGCATACAGCCTGCCAACTGTTTTTTCTAAGCAGCTTTAGATGACACAAATAGAGAGTAGGTTTTTACTAGATTTACATAGATTTCCCAACAGTTGTCATAATCCTGTTGCCAATGTGGTTGTGTTTCTGGTGCGTAGCGACACTGCGTCTCTTCTGTATGCTAGCTTTGACTCCAATGACCAGCTGATTTTAGCGCAACAGGGGATGTCCCAGTGAATGTGTGTGTGTGTGTGTGTGTGTATATGGATGTGGGTGTTCAAGTGAGTGTGGATTTGTGAGTGTGTCTGAAGTATGTGCATATATGTGTGCAATCATTTGTGCATGTGAGCCTGTGAGTTGGTTTCTGGGAGTTTATGTGTGTGTTTGTGTGTGTGGTGTGTCTGTGAAGTGCGGCAGTACAGCAGGGGCGTCTGATCCCTCCACCTTTTAAGAACATCAGAGGGTGTGAAAGGCACTGATTGCCCTAACCGCTCTCATTGGGACTCAAACCCCCGGCTTAGTTGTGCTTGAGCGAGTTTGGAGAGACAAGAGAGGGAGAGAGAGAGGTGTGTGTGTGTGTGTGTGTGTGTGTGTGAGGGAGAGAGGGAATGGGGAACAGGGGAGAGACAGGGGGGACAGGAGAGAGAGGGTGGGAGTAAATTAGTTTGGAAGTGATGGAGGAGGAGAAAGGAATTCAGGGTTAGCTAGGGAAAGAGTGAGAACACAAGCAAATTAGAAGTGAGAAGGACATGGTAAGAGAACAAGGATTGGGGGAGAGGGAGAAAGCTGAAAGAAGATGGGGTAGAGGAAAGAAAGGAGGGAGATTGTGAGGGAGCATTCAAGTTAGGGAAGGCATGAGCAGGAAATGTTCGGAGAGGCAGAAGTCAAGATTGGATTGTTTGTTACCTCTTCTTTGAATCTTGACATTTTACGTTCAAGCTGCTTATTAACGTCACGTTTAAACTTACCTAACGATCTATTAACATAAAGTAATAGTGTAAGTAAGCAGAGTGCCAGACAAGACAGCTGTACAATAATTCTGCCTGTGTCGTTCTACCTCACATGTCGATTTGATGACCAAGGTCACGTTTGGGTTGAAAAGCCTCGTAAAGTCTGGTCTTTGGGGAAGGAAGTGGTTCCACTGCAGCTTCCAGGATTTTTGCTTTTTGCTTGAACTTGTGCTCCATTGACCCTATATTATATCACTTTATTGAGGCTGATGAGTTTAGATCCATAATTGGGGATCCAAAACACTAAATAAGACAATTGAATAAAATGATTTTTAAATGGGAAATTAAATCACAGTGATGAAAAAGTGAGTATTCAGTGTAAAGAGACTGGTCTCCAGTTTGTTTTCGTGCTGTGTTTTGGCAGGGACTATCACACATTTACAAAGAAAGAAGGGACATATGTTGTTTCTATGTTCTATGTTTCTTTTAAGGTCTTGTCGAGTAACAATGACCCTGTATGATGGAGATTCTAGGTCTAACCTAGATATTTTAGTAGATAAGTTGATAAAAGAGAGCTTTTAAAATCATGTCTTTTGCAGGTTATGTAAACGTTTCAGTTTTCTTTCTTGTTTGTTTTCTTCCACATTAAAGTAGAGGCTCTGAAGTTAAGATATCCTCTAGTGTATAAAAGAGTACATTTGTGTGTGCGCGCATGTGTATTTGTCTGTGTTTGTGTAGGTGTGCTCAATGTCATTTAGGGGTTAAACACAGTGTTGACTGTGTAGAGCAGAGTGAAGCACAAGACCTGGCGGCTGATATCCACTGACATTCAACACATTAAGCCCTACACACTATCTACACTTGGTAAAAGTGCTGTTTAGTCCCCTCTGCCAGCTGCATAAAGATACAAGCCTTTACCCTAACTGGAATTTATTTTTCAGTGACCTTCAAAAGATAAGCATGCAGTGGAAAGAACGTGAGAATTACAAATATATAACAATGCAGAGGGAAAAACAAACACAACAGTATGTTTTCATTTATTACTGTAATAAGGATTCATAAAGATACATTTGATAACCATAAAATGTAATTTCTTATTTAATTTGTTCTTATTTATGATGACCAATATGAACAATAACTTTAATTTGAGGGCAATAAAGGAAAGTGTTTTTGTAAATCTCTGAAAAAGACACAGGCTGCACAACAGTCAATAGAGGGGCAGATAAGATCAAGAGGGAAGCAAACAGGAAGGATATGGAGCTAAATCTGGGCCCAAAGTTTTAAACATTTAAAAAAAAAAAAAAGTTTTAACTGAAAGTTCAAGTTTTGATTTTGAACTTGAAAAATACAATAATATATTCAAACTAAAAATAAGTGTATGAAAACATTTTTCAGGTTGAATATTATTTTGATTCAGTTCTGTAATTCTTTTGAATAAATAATTTATTTAGATTTTTCACTTTCATATATATATATATATATATATATATATTGATATTTGAGTTCTTGTTTTTTTCATTTGCTGATTTTATGTTTTCAGATTCAGATAAAAAAAAAAAAAAAAAAGTTTCAGTTTCAAATCTTATTTTTTCAGTTTCAAATTTCTTTTCACTTTCAGACTTTTGACCCTGATCTGGTTTGGGGGGCGTGGCTTTAACTGAGAGGGGCGTAGAATCATGAGTGACAGCTTAACAAAGAAGGCTGAGGACCTTCCTCAACCGCGTTGCCTCCAGGAAATGTAGGTACCGCGAGAAGTGTGATTCAACCCTTTCTAAACACCCATATTCCCGTGATTGGCAGTAAAAAAACTGACACCAGTGAAGCAAGTATTCTTATACTGTGCTTGGTACCAATAGCAGTATAAGAATAATACACTGACATATTGTGCAGTTCAACAGCTTCACCTTAGGAATTGACGTTTCCCACTTCTACATAGCACTGTGAACGCAGCGTAGTATTCGTTTGGCGTTTGCAATGGCGTCTGCTCCACCAGGACAACATGCTCGCTATTTTTAATAGATACTCTGGGAAATTATCTTAAATGTTATGATAATGGGTCATTTTTGTAACAGGGAATTTCCCAAAGCTGGAAATGAAGCATTGCATTAACTAGCTTTATTCTATTAGCTATAGTGTTAGGGAATGTTACGCTCTTTACTGTGTCAAGCTCAGGTTTTTTCATTTAATGTGTATTTTCTTTGTTAACATCTGTGTTTGCCAGAGTGTCTTAACGTTATTATAATTCAACAGTGGCTGCAGCTGCACAGAGCCTTATAAATGTGTTCACACAGAACCTCTCTCTAAAGATAATAATGATTGAGAATAACCAACGTTAAGTTATTAGTATCACCTTTTCATCGAGGTAGTCCCCAAAATGCTCCGCCTGCCCCACCATTGCCTAGTAGGCTTCCCTCCCATCACTCCAAATTTCAACAATAAAAAAGTATTTCATTTTCACGTCGTCGATTGAACTAACCATAAAATTGCCACATCGAAATAATGGGTCTGGGTTGGATCTATAAAACATGGACAGGCAGCGAGAGAGCGGTGTCACTTTTCTGATCAGCTCTCTATAAGCTTGCATGTGTGTGTCTGTGTTTGTGTGTGTGTGCGCACGCTCACACAGCTGAGAGGTTGTGAAGTACAGAGTGGTGACTCGACTCGTCGGAAAACACCAGTAGCAGCGAGTGCGCAGTAAAAAGTCCACTGAAAGCGCTGCATTTTTCATTTACGCCACACAGACGTGTATGGGCTTAATGAATGGATTATCTTTATTTACATTGCACTTTTTACAGCAGAACCATCTCTAAGACAAATTTCAAACACACTAAAACAAGCAATGTTGTTAAGTAACTTGACTGTAATATGAGGAAAATGTAGGTTGCCTCAGCCTTAGTCATTTTACCTTTTTTATTTTTTGCTATTGACCAATTATGCAAACTAATGTCAAATGATGTGGAAAAATCTATACATATATATATATATATATATATATGTATGTATATATATATATATAGAGAGAGAGAGAGATATATTTTGTCCATTATGATTTTAGATGTCAATAAATAAACTATAAATAAAGGTCGAATGATGTTTTATTACATGTATTTATTAAACCGATCAGTCAGCAATAGGCGTGGTTTTAAATAGTAACACACACACACACACACACACACACGTACTTACACAAACCTCACAATCCTTAAATACACACAGCATGGCCCAGTAGATTTAGGGCAATGGGGTCTTAGGGTCAGATATCCTGGGGTAACCAGAGGCCTGACCCCCTGGTTTGTTTGGGAGTTCTTGGGCACAAGCACACACACACACACACACACACACACACACACACACACACACACACAAGCAGTAATACACAATTCAACACACACATAAATGCTGGATAGAAAAGCCTACCTATGATGTTGCTTTTAAGATACTTATCTCCAAAAATGTGTATGAAATAAATGTCAGTGATAGGTAATGTGAACCTTTAATAAGGAAAAGTAAAAAAAATCAAAATGACAGAAACATTTGGGGTTAGATTGCCTCACGAAAAACACGCGCATGCACACACACTCATACATCAGGGTGGGGGTCAGGTGTGGGGTTAGGCTGCGAGGGTCTCTAATAGGTTCCCCTGACACATGAGGTGTCAACACTGGAGACAGAGATGTCCTCACACACACACATTGGCACACAACACACACACATACTCATGCACTCACAGATGAACAAACTTAAAAACACAAACACATAGTCACATATATTTTGTCCCTGTTTTTACATTACATTACATTACACACATATGAACAAAAGTCTTATTAGAATTACATTTTTTTGTTAAAGTGTTTTCATTCTACAGTTTTTCATATTTTTTTACACCCTGCCCAGGGCACCTGCCTTACAAGTTGCACTCTGTGTGTTTTGGCGTCTGCGTTTGTGTATCTTTTGCCAGCTTCTGTTTGTGCTTGGATGTGTGTGCGTGTATCTCAGCTTTTTAAAATTACGTGTGTTTTTAATATGGGTAGTAAGGGAGAATGTTAGAGAGTATATGTGAAAACATATGAATGGATATGTCCAATGTTTATGTGTGTCGGCACGTCTCTGTGTGTATGCGTGTGTGTGTGTTGTTATGGATTGCCACGTTGTGGACTTGACAGGATCATAATTACGAGCAGTGATGAAATCTACCAAGTGTTTTCTGTGTGTGTGTGTGTGTGTGTGTGTGTGTGTGTGTGTGTGTGTGTAATATTTGTCATCTGTGACAGCACGCTCCCTGTTAGCACACAGTAACCATGATCACACCTCCATCTTCCACTAATAGGACCACGACAGACTGACAGAGAGCAAAGGAAGATGGATAGATAGATAGGTAGATAGAAAAGGTAGATACTCAGATATATAGATAACTAGACAGATGTAAGAATATATAAACTCAGCAGTTACATGCAGAAAAAAATTAAGAAACTCCCTGTAGGATTTCCCCACAGAGAAACTCTTTCTCTGTTGTTGGCGTTCCTCTGATAATGTATTGCAGTGAGTGACTGAGATGTCTTAAGTGTGTGTCAGACACGCACCCGTTCACCACATAAAGGCTTTTTCCCTCCCTTCATTGGTTTGTGATCCAACCCTACCTGCCACTGTAGTCAAATCAGAGAGGGAGAGAAAGAGAGGGAGAGAGAGAGAGAGAGAGTCTGGAGGGGTTAGGAGGGGGATGGAGGGTGGAGGAGCAGAAGAGTGAAGAAGATGGGGGAAAGATGAGAGGAGTCAACATAGAGAGGGGGTGAGTGAGAGAAAGAGAGAGAGAAAGACGGGAGGCGCTCAATTTGCCATCACGGGTGCAACGGGGCAGAAAGTATCCAAGAAAGAGTGTGTGTGTGTGTGAGAGAGAGAGAGAGAGAGAGACGGTGAGTGAATGTTTATGCATTTATATGTGTGTGTGTGCATGCGAGTGTGCGTGTGTGTCTAACAAGGGAGAAAAGACAACTCATTTGAATGTCAGATACGGGGAAGCATGGCGTGCAGGGAGGGAGGGATGAGGCGAGGAGGGATGAGAAGAATGAATATGGATTACTGGGATGAAGATTCTATTATTTTCTGCCCGTTTCTCTGATCTCTTTGTCGCAATGCTATAGGCCTCTGTATGTGTGTGTGTGCCAAAGTATGATAGAGAAAGTATGCGTCTGCGACAGAGGGAACGTATTTGCTTACGTGATGTCTGTATGTGTTTGTAACAGTGCTTGTGTGCGTGAAAGCGTTTGTTTGACAACATGTGCACAGCCAAAATTCATTTGACAAGAATGAGGACGAGAATGGGTTTCTGTTTGAGTGTCTATTTTGTGTGTGTGTGTGCGTGTGTGTGTGAGAGAGAGAGAGGGGAGAAAAGAGACAGAGAGAGAGAGAGTTCTTAAGTTTGGTTGAATAATACACTAAAAAAACCATGAAGTGAAGTGTAAGCTTTTTCTAGTTTTGTGAAATCACAGCAGCATTTTGCCTCTTAACATATACACACATAATATACACACCCATACTCACACACTCCCAAACACACTCTCTGTATTCACACACCCACATGCACTTGGCAGCACCTTACTCCGCCAACTATTGCTTTTCTAATTATAAAGTTAGTTAGTTAGTTAATTATTCTCCATAATTATTAGCATTAGAAAAACTCAAAACAAACAGCAAAACTTTTATGTAATTTTAAATCAGTTTTTAATAAAATTTAGCAAATTTCAAGATTTATATTTGTAATGAACATACATTGTATACACTGACAAAGCATGGACTGAATACACCACTGGTCATAAAGACTGTGTTCAAAAGTGTCTTTAGACATTCTGAAATGTTGCATATTAAACATGTACTACATATACTACTCAATGTCAAACTCAAAGGTATTATAAAATTAGTAGAGGTGTAAAAGGTATCCTTTATAATTTTATACAGCCTTAAGGTTGATATTTTTAAATACTGCCAGAGGCTTTTCTCTGACTTCATCTTAAAAACATAAAAAACATGCAACCAAAAGTTCTTGAAAGGCTTATTCACTGATATGAATCTAAATAGCATTTTATTGAATTCGCACTTTTTTGTGACATTTCACATTTACACTTGATTTTAATGGTAATCGCTACAGCTTTTATACAGTAGCTAACATCTGAAATTCCCGTTCCATTGGGAAGCCGGTGAAAGAAAGGAAGAGTCTATATACTGCACATCTAAATTTGTATCGTTCTCCATCTTTTGGTCTCTTCCTTTTTATGTTTCATCATAACATTTTTTTTCTTAACCTCCCTCCTCACCACCCTCACCTTTCCTCTGATGCATATTGCCCATCCTCCCCCACTCTCCACACATTATCAATCTCTTTCTCTTTCTTTCTGTCTCTTGTTCTCTCTTTCTCTCTCTCCGGTTGAGTTGTGAGCAGACAGAGGGAGGGAAACCGAGAGAGAGAGAGAGAGAAAGAGGGAGCGAGAGATGTGAGTCTCGGCCAATTTGTCCTGACACATAGAGATGCTCAGGTGGGAGAGAGGTGTCAAACAACTGAGAGAGAGAGAGAGAGCGAGAGACAGGAAGGGGGAGACAGAGGATATAAGAAAGAGGAAAGACAAGAACAGGAGGGTAGAGAGAGGTAGAGGAAAGAGCTTATACATATATTATTACACTGTAAGGCAGTTGTGTGTATGATAAAATGTTGGACCTGATCCACATTTCACTCCAATCATAAACCCACGTACATAAATTAATTTTCAAAAATGAAACCAAATTTGAAACCAGGGACTGTCGGACGAGGTTTAAAATAGACACAAGGATAATTTGATCCAATCCAAGATACAGTCAGTGTACCAAATAGAGAGAGAAAAGGTAAAAAGCCATTTTTCTTTTGCGATGTTGATTAAGCACCATGTGATTAGAGCTGATAGTGAGCCACTTGGAGCCAGTTGGGATATATAGATATTGACACATAGGCAAGTCAGATGAAGTGAATTTCATTTATGTTCAAATCACCAGTTTGCCTCAAATGGCTTTACAATCCTTACACCATATGACACCCTCAATCCTTAGACATGTGCTTTACATGATATTTAACATCCCTTTGACACTGCAACTGCAGCGCAAATGCATGAAGCGTTACAATTCAACAAAATGAAGGGATGGTATAAAGAGAATGAATGAAAGGATGAGAGAAAGAGAGTTATTTTATATCAGACAGGAGAGAGAGGCGTTGGGGGGGGGCAGCGATGGTTCCCGGGGCGTCCCCCTGTGATAGTGGCATGTTCCCCTTGTGTCGCAACAAGAGAGAGAGTGGGATCGACAGAGAGAGAGATATCTAATCTTAGAGGGTAAGGGAGCGTGGACTCCCCAGGGCTTGTCGTGCTCAGCACCTTGTTAACCAGACATCTCTCTTTCCATCTCTATTTCCATCTCTCTTTCCACCTTGCTTTCTTTCTCTCTCTCCTTCTGTCACTGTCTTGCTCATTCCCTTTCTCTCTCTCTCTCTCTACATCTCTTTCTAGCTCTCTGGCCCTCTTCTTGTTGGACAGCCAGGAAGAATCAGGCATTTTTACACAATCGTCATTCTCCCCTTTCCAGCTTCTCCATCTTTTTCTCCTCTACCATAATTCATCTCTATCTTTTTTGTTGGACAAAGGTGGGAATATTTATTTATTTTTGTAATGAAGGAAGAGGTTAAACACTTCAACTGCCTCGCAAGGAAGTGCAGGCCTGTCTGGTGCTCTCAGAGTAGGGCAGTGATGTTTCAGGAGAGACTTCGGAGAGTTGGTGCAAAATTATCCTGATACCATGTAGATACAGAGTTTCTCTATCTATCTATCTATCTATCTATCTATCTATCTATCTATCTATCT
>CALSBV010012174.1:3334668-3347925 GCA_943590825.1 Bovichtus diacanthus | reverse complement strand
TGTGTGTGTGTGTGTGTGTGTGTGTGTGTGTGTGTTTGAGTTTGAGTTTGAGTGTGGCTGCAGTATCCGGACAGCAGCTCTTACTCAGTGGGTAGAAGAGCGGAATTTCTGTCCCTCCACCTGGGAGCGAGACATACACACAAACACACCTGCATACCCACACACTCATTAACATAGAGACACAGTTTCTCCTTCACTTTCTCTGTTTTTAAGACAATGTTTTACTTTAAGGGAAATTGTTCTTAGGACAAAACAGCAACTCAGTCAGAGTACGTCTTCTTGTGCTTGTGCACGCATGTTTTTTTTATGTGTGTGTTCGTCCAAGCAGAGAATCAGAGAGGTAACAGGGCATTGAGGTTACAGGAATAACGTGGAGAGACGGGAGGAAAAGGGCCCATAAGAGAGAGGAGGGAGGAGGAAAGGGGGAGAGTTGCGCTCTTAAATGCCAGAGGAGGTAGAATTTCAGACGGGGAGCTCAGCGTGTGGCCCCGCACAGGAATTAGAGACAGTTACACACACTCACACAGACACACACACACAAACAAGCGGGTGCCGCTGAGCTGCTCCTTTAGCCAATGCTTTGCTCTTTTAAGTGAATGTTGAAGACACTGTTCAAAATGCAGATTAACTGATTGGCGGAACGGACAGCAGTGTGTGTTCGTGCAAGTACCATGCAAGGTGTGTTTCATGAAAATGCACAAAAGGATAAATAAACTGAAAGATTAAAGTGTAGTAAATATACCGTTATACACACACGTTTTCCTTTTTCAAACTTTACGATTTTAAACATGGATTGGAAGTGATGGGTGTAAACTCAGGAGGTGCTCTGCACTCTCTTTGCATGTATGCATTCACTAATGGCACTGATACTGTCACATTTGCATTGCCATTAATTAATGCCAGGATTTTATAGTATATATGTAAAGAAATAAAAATACATGTAGAGGGTAATTTTGTTCTAAGTGGTCCTGGCTTTATAATAAATAAATTAAAATGACTTACACTGATCACAGCCTCATTTAAAGTGTCCTCACGGTAGAAAGTCCGAGGTGGAGAACTGAAAAGACAAAGTCAAAGCAGAAGCTGATTCAGGATGATTTAATGATGTGTTTTCCGAACATGACATTAATGACATTTACAAAGAAAACTGACATTTTTTGTGTACTTTGAAGCTGGCTCATCTTTGTATGTGTTAGTGTGTGTGTGTGTGTGTGTGTGTGTGTGTGTGTGTGTGTGTGTGTGTGTATTTTACATGCAGAGATCATCTCACCTACACAGTGTGTGGAATAGAGATGAACATTTTTAAGTGAAAAAGGGCAGCTGGCGAAATAATAGCACTTTAAATTGTCTTTCATCATTTAAAAAAAATAAAAAAGGCTTTTTTGGTTGTTTCAGTTATGATTAGGTTTGCAACAAATGATAGAGATTTACAAAAGCCTTTAGGAGTGGCTCCTTGAGCACAAATTCATATTTATTGAAACATTTAGAATAATAAAAAAACACCTAAAGGGGTTTTTAATTATTCTTTTTTGAATAGCAGTGCATTGTCATTAATCTGGCTTTTGGAGAGTTTTGATCTGAACAAATTCTCTTTATAACAACCTTTCATATTGAGCAAGCTAAATTCCTTTTGTAAATCAAATGACTAGATGTCCAGAGCAAAGTCTGAATTCAGAACATTTTCGACGGTAAGGACTCTTGCCTGTGTCTGAGCAGAGCCTGTGCGCTGGTCTCTCAACTGCAGGACAGACTGGTGTATTTTAGGAACCAATAGCAATTGAGTTTAAAAACATTGAACTCTGGTTTTTTTTATTATTATTGTGAATTAAACAAGAAAAGTGAGTGCTTTTGGCAAGGTTTTTTTGGTGAAGAAGTGTAAAGTGTGAAAGCTGTGTTTAGAAATTAAGCAAAAAATATATTGACGGAAAACCCTTTCATATCAGATAGTTATCAGTGGATTTTGCTGCTTTACTTTTGTGTGTTTCTGAAAGTGCACGAAAGCTGGGACCGCTCTCCAATATTTTAGAAGTCTGTCTGTGCGCTCCTTCATCCATTCATCCATTGATTCATCCATCCACCGTTCTCTTTTCTCTGCTCAGGCTTCCCCTCCTTTGCTCTCAGGCACTGCTCTCCTGCACTAATTAAAATATTAGGGATAATGATCATACCGATAATAATAATAATAACAACAAGTACCGCTTAAGCTGTTAACATAATTGCATTCCCCTCTTGCCACCATATACATACCATTTGCATATCATTAAGATATATTTCCTACAGTGACTTTAGTGAATTTGGAGGTTTTTGTCAGTGGGTGTGAAGGAGACGGCTGGAGAGAATCACACAGCGGCCGTGCTGATCAGTCAGTCAAAGGTTTGCAGTGTGAGAGACGAAGAGGCAGCATAAATGATTTCGGCCAGAGTTATTTCCAATCATGATTTTCCTCTAGATTTAATTATTTTATTCAATAACACGGAAATGTTAAGCAAATGAATAGTTTAGGAGTGTGAGGGAAAATGTAAAATTTCTGTTCAAGTCTGAATGAATCACAGTTTGGTGCAGGTTTGAAATTGCACTTGATGAACAATTTAAATTCATCATACTAAATTCATACATGCTGGAAAAAATTACAAGATCGTTTAGTTATCGTGATATTTATTTTCCATTCAAACAGATTTAATGATTAATCTGGTGCACATCATAGCGCTCGATTTCCACCCTGCAAGTATTAGAGTGTGAGAGAGTGTTTCATCTTATTGTGTCAAGACAGCAATGAAAGCAATGCAACGGACATTGTTTCACTTAAATATTTGGAGCAATACCACGACCTTAAAGATTTGATAATGAATCGTGTTTTTTTTTCAGGTTTTCCTGGTGACATAGTGTAATTTAGATGAATGAAGGAAGGAAAATCTAATTCTTGAAACATGAAGGCCGACCGTTCTTACACTGTCAGTTCAAAATATCAGCAAGTGCTATTTACCTAAAAACCGAAATAGTGCAGCTTTGTAATAATGTAGTCGCTTAAAAACGGAAATGATCATGTGCCCTTGCTGTCGTTTAAAACTGGTGAGGAAAAAAGATTAACATATATAGAGTTAATGAGAATTAAAAGAAAACACTGCTTGTTTCTCGTCTAAGAAAATTAAGGAAATGTATTATGTTTCTCTCTGCCTTTTTCTTTTTGTCAGTCTCTCGTGCACTCGTTTTCTAAGGCCATGAGGGAGAGAAAGCAGTAGAGAGGGAGGGAGGGAAAGAGAGAGAGGTAAAGCTGACTGGAGGGAGGGACGGGGGGGACCAAAGAGAGATTGCGTAAATTAAAATCCTTTTAATCTCCTTATAAAATCATTTACTTAATTCATCTGTCAAAGCATGTCAATATGTGCCGCACTGATTTGTTGGCTGTGTGTATGAGTGTGTGAGCGGGTATGTTTGTGTGTGTGTGTGTGTGTGCATTTGCATCTGTTTGTTGTCATGCATGGGTTGCCTGCCTGTCCACATTTTGTGCACGCGTGTGTGTGTGACCTATTGGTGGCCTGTATGAGGAGGTGTTCTTGTTTTTGTGTGTACGTTTGCCTGTCCGTCTGTCCCTACAGCATTCGTTGGCTGTGCGTTTTTGCATTGTCTAAGCCTATACACACGCACTAATACCCACAAAACACACACACACACTTATGCATACGGCAGCCTCTCTCTCAAGTGAAGGGTCCGGGCATTCCAGTGGTAATTCAGTCCCGTAAAGAGAGAGAGATGCAGTGAGAGAGACAGACCGGGCGAGAGGTGGGAAGAAGGTGGGGGGTGGGGGGGGGGGGTGGTGGCTTTTGTCTGACACCAGCACTTAGGGGTCTGCTAGACACACATGCACGCATGAACGCACACATGCATGCACACTCTAACACACGTTTTTTTTGTGCATTTGCAGCTATAAAGTAGCCAAATTGTGGCAAAAATGCAATCACACGTTCGTACACGTATGCAGATATTGAAGACGCACCATCACACACACATCTGTATAGCCTTGATCATGTGAATTTCTCAATCCATCAGTTATCAGTGTGTGTGTATGTCATGGGTCAGTGCCGGCCTTTATGTGTTGAAAGAGCAGTAAGAGAGACTGTACCAGCTGTGACACGCACACACACACACACACACACACACACTCACTGCAATTAGCCATTACACCACACTGGCAGTGAAGCTAAACGTGTGTATGTGTGTGTGTGTGTGTGTGTGTGTGTGTGTGATTGAATGCCAAAGCGCTGATTGAAAGAAGAGAGAGAGTGATATATAGTGAGAGTCAAGCGGCGCTCATCTCTTCTCATCTCTTATCCTTCCCCCGCTTCCCTCTCTCCACGCCGCTCATCCGCTCATTCCTTGTGTTCCGTCATCCATACATCAAAATGTGCATTCATTTATTATTACTCTTATCGCAATCTATCAAATCATTTATGCTTTGACCAAGAATGACTCTTCTTGCTGCTACGTACTGACTTTTCTGTCTCATTCGAGCCTAATTTCATGACGTTCCTGCTTTAGAGAGATGCAGAAGAAAAAGGGGAGTCTTAGCCACCGTGCAGATTTGAACTTTCCGTGTCAGAAGCATGTGGTATTTTCCTTCTTTTGTGTCTTTTTTTCTTCTTTTTTTTTACGGAACTTCTCTGTTTGTTTTAGGGAAATAGTGACTTCTTTATTTAGGTCTTGTTTAGTTATGGTCACTACTGTGGCTTTATTATTTTTAGTGAAGGAGTTACTAAAATGTGATTTCAGCTGTTCACTGGGTAAATTATTGAGCTGCGCTACAGAACAGGAGACCAGTGTGTGTGTGTGTGTGTGTGTGTGTGCGTGTGTTTGTGCATGCCTGTGAGTGTGTGCGCGCCCATAGTGTCGTGCTCAGGGCCTCTAATGCTGCCTCTCACTCCTAATGGGAGGAGACAGCGGAGACTGGGCCACAATAGAACAGATTTAGACGGAGAGGTGCTGTGTGTGTGTGTGAGTATGTGTGTGTGCGTGTGAGTATGTGTGTGTGCATGAGTTAAAGAGGATCGAGAGAATGATGCAGGTTCAAACGCCTTGTCTGTCTTTTGCACTTTTTTTCTGTTTTGCTGTTTCTCTGTCTCTCTTCCTCTGTGTCCGTGGGGAGAGCCCTATAGATTGGCTGGTTGCATAGTTCTGCCCCTCTACATGCCCAGGCCTTGTATAGTATGATTAAATTGTCATTGTTTCGACAGTGTGTAAGGGGGGTTCAAAAAGACAAAAGGGGAAAGATACAGTAGAAAGGGACATGGATAGATACTAAGAGAGAGAGAAATGAATGACCATGCCGCCTTCCGACTGACAGTGAAATATTCCTCCTCTCATCCTCCCATCATGCTTCATGTGTGTGCCTGATGGGGAGAGAATGACAGGCCAGCCCACCACCCCACCTCCCTCTTTAGTTTTATTTTTTTGTCTGCCTCTTTCTTCTTTCACTTTCTCTGTGTTGTCATCTCCTTAGGTGTAATTTACCAACTTTATCAAATGCACATGACAAATAAACCCCACCATCACACAAATGTAGCCGACACCAGCTATACATCCTTACTAAACTTACTACATCCTGGAACTTAACATCTTTTCTGAGTCAAAAGAATTGTGGTTTAATAAAACTTGAGATGCACTGAAGAGTAACACTCATGGGATTCTTGTGATAAAGGAAAAATTCTAAAAATGTTTTTTTTATTTTGCTCCATAACTGCTCATTTTCTCCAAACTTTAATATATAGTTTAAGTTCACCATGAGATATAAAGTATTCAAAATTAAACGTAAACTTATGCTGCAATTTTCTTAACGACGGTTGTCAGTGATGTAATAAAGCAGTTTACAAAAACAAACTAAGCAAAACCTACTCTGTTAATGCAAATAAATTGCTATACATAATATGTACCCGTTTGTGTGAAAAAGAAAAAAAAGAAATGTAAATATAAAAATGTATCGTATGATTCACGCTCCGTGGTGTTTTTGAGGAAAAGGAAAGGAAAATCTGTCGAGGATACAAAGCAACTCATTCTGCAAAAAACAAATGTTGTTACAACAGCACGACCAGCTCGGCGGTGTGTTACTGTTTCTTTGCCCTCAAATCGTCCCAGAGGTTCATGTCAGTGACATGTTCACACAGTTGTGCTTGTGACATTATCAAAACTAGTAGCGCATTTAATTTTTATATGTTAATGTTCGTTCAATTTAATATTTTTACTTAATCTTTTCAAAAATATCACGCTGGTTTCGAATAGGAGCAACGCAGTCGGCCTTTTTCATAAACAAACTTAAGAACGTCTGACGAGTTGAAACAGAAACAAGCACTTTATATATTTAGAAGTGCGGAAATGCCGACAGCTTCACTGTTTTCAAACCTTTTCAGGTATGTTGTGGCACTTCTTATCCTCAGGAGGTGCGTTCATCTACGCAGCTGATACGCACTTTCCTTGACCTCCGCAGATAATTCATTTCCTCTTTATCCCCGTCTTCCTTCACCATTCACCCCCTCACATACACTCCTCTCCCGCCCCACACGCCCCTCCCTCGTGGAGCTGTCACCTTTCTGCACCCGCTCAGTCCCTATTAAGGCCGACAGCCCATCTGCCGCCTGCCCCGCTAACAGCTCCCGTCGCTAACGCTAAAGCGCACACATATCCACATCCACTCAGACACACAAAGGGCTGCAGCGTCGAACCCCACCTGCCCTGATGTATGTGCAGACACGGGCGGAGAAACATTGTGACACATTTGTATATACATATGTTTATGCACTCATTGCTTGATGTTTCAATAATATGCCATTATTATATCACACGTATTTGAACAATTATCCGACAATATTATCAGGAAAAACTAACAATATATTTTTTGCTGTCACATCTCAGCACATTTCACCTAAGAGCCTCAGACTGAATAAAAGAGCCACAGTTGTATTGTTAAGATGAGTAAAAAGAAAATAGATTTTTTTATATTTAACTTTGCCTTGTCTTGTTTTTGGTATTAGTGTAGGCGAAAGTGTGTATTTATGCTTTACGTAAGTTGTTCATATGTGTGTATGTCCCCTATGTTACTGTGTTTGTTTCTGAAACTACGTTCATGTTGATATTTATCGTATATGTGACTGAAAGACGTCACACTGCCCTGACTAGAGGGGTAATTAGGTAGGGCAGTTGCAGCCCTGTGCGTGTGTGTGTGTGTGTGTGTGTGTGTTGTGGCATTTGCTCCCTTCAGGGATAGGTGCGTTTTGCATTAGCAAGAATGGCAACTGTCTCATCAATCACTGCATCACCATGTCACACACACACACACACACACACACACACACACACACATACTGTGTCATGGTCATTCTGTTCACAGATGGGCCAGCAACACATGAGCGAGTCACTGAGCATCAGAAAGACACCCACGATCTCCCTACTTTTACACACTCACACACACACACACCTTATCACATACACAATGTGAGCATGTGTGTGTGTGCTGGTGCTGCTTACATGTAGTGACAGGAGCGTGAAATAGGTCAGGTAGAATCACATAGGTTAATACTCTTCCCCTTTATTCTCTCCTTTTACTGTGTACGCATGTATAAATATTTATGACCTGAGCTATTTATTTTGTTGATGTGTAAGTACCTATGGTTTCGAATGCTTAAAATGAAAGGTTCCTTTAAATAATCTGAGTCATCTAGAGATTAAATTTGATATTAACTCCCATTTTATACACATTTAGTACTGTACCAATACCACGTGTCTATTTTACATTTTCTCTTGTAAGATTTACTTGCATTGTTTAGAATAAAAAAATGCTGTTGATTCTGCACAAATGATTGTGTGCAGAATTTAAGATGCCTTTAAGCCTAAATTTAATCTTCTGAAATGTGTAAAGACATGGAAAAATATCCGATTACCTTGCCATAAAGTATAATGTAATAAAACAGAATCTCCCTTTGTAATCCCGAAGAGTTTTAGTGTCCTGGTTAACGCAAGTGGCAGCCTGGAGGTGATTTCTGCTAAATCAAATAGCCTTTTAATGTTAAGCTAAAATATTTGATAGTGATTTATCTCTAAAATTGGTAAACTTAGGTTTTCTTTCTAAAATAGATACTCATGTAATTGAGGACGTAAAGCTAAATAAGTAAGTTACTTCACCCTTCCAATGTTAGCTGAATCTCCCTTTTTTTCTTTCGCTTTAATAATCTCTTCATTTACTTTATGTGTTATGTTAGCCCGTGGAGGGACGCACAATTCACGTAACAGCTTGTATGTAACTGGAAAAGGCAGGGAAGTGGATTCAAACCTACAACATCACGTATACATGGGACTGGGTGTACCCTAGTCCGGTGTGACACTAGGACACCCCCCCAATAAAAAAGCAGTATTAAGTGTTGCCTGTCTATATAGCATTGTGACACCGCAACCAAAGCCAATAAGTGTCTGAAGCAGCAGCCGCAGCAGCAAGATATCGATTCCTCCTATTCACCAGAGTGGAACTAAAACCTACATATTACACACCCTGGCCCTCCACCTCTCAGTGAGCCAACTCAGCTCTGTGGATGAGGGAGGGGTGGCTGTCAGACGAGTGATTGGTCTGTCTACCTGTCTGCCTACGTGGCCCTCACCTAAACAGCAACCCACAGCGGGACAACATCACACACACATAGGTACACACAAATGTCTGTGCGGCGTGTGTTTGTGTGGTAAACATGTGTCTATCAGTTAGTGACACATACCAACATCCTCTCTGTTTACTGATACACAATGTCTGAGACAACACACACACAGGAATGTGGTAATGACATGAAGAATCCAGCAAAACCAAAAACAACCTTAAATGAAAAGAAAGAAGATTATTTTTATTTATTGCTTAAAGAGCTTAAATGTTTTTGCCGTGAAAATATTAGTCAGTGTCTTGACTAGACGATGTAAAATAATTAATCTTTTTCATTTGTAGCTTGTTTCAAAACTAAATATTAAATGATTCGCCCCTCTTTAGGCTCATAGTGGAATAACCAAGCATAATTATTTTTGACTATCTGTCATTATGCAAAAAACATTCAAATGCTCAAAATGCAAAGCACAGGGAGGCCTCAAGCGTAGCCAGCAGGCATCTCCTATGCATTATTTTAGAAGGATCACTTTATTACCAGTTGTGTTCTGACATCTGTTCTCTACTCTGAATTGGTTTCTTTCTTTTTTTATATATTTTGTCCGCCTGTAATAAAGTGTTTTCTTTCCAACAGCCATTCTCCCCTGATCGTTTTGTTTAAATGTAGGCCACCCAGCCACTTATATTATAAACCCTTCCTGTTCTCCTCCTCTATGACGTCAGTTACAAGTACTCTGTGTTATTTAATAATACATTTTTTTTTTTGCAATGGATGATTTTGATTCTGTTGCCCGCGGTGACCTTATCACCCCGGCGACAGCTCCTCCCCTGACGACAGTGCTGGGTTTGATTGACAGGTAGCAGTCCCTCCTCCGGTGCTTTTACTTTTATATTCCCTCAGTCTGAAAGCCTTTTTGCAAGGCTAAAACTGGTAAAACTCCTCTGACGTTACACACAGCCGGGGTGTGCTTCAATTAGCAGCTTGACGCATCCGCCCCATCTGCGCACAGACAGATGTATTTGACAGAAATTTGTTAACACATTCCGGGACAAAAGTCTTGTGCACGGGTTTAAAGTCACCGCGCGTCCTATGTGCATCTGTATGTCTGGTTGACAGCTGTCTGTCTGTCCGCCTGTCGGTGCTCTCAGCATGTCGGCCTGTGTGTCAGTCTGTCTTTCTACCTGTCTCTGTCCTGCCAGTGCTAAGTAGTTGCATACTCGTATAACCGTTTCCGTATTCTGCAGCTGTTTGTTATAGCTCCTGCGGGCATACAGACAAACAAAAAGTGTGTATTGAATGCATGTGTTGTGTGCGCATTAACTCCATTTGTAACACATGAAATATTCTCCAATACATTTGCGTCACACTATATTCATTTTATTATTAACTTTTTTGTTTTGTTTTTCTTTATGCTTCTGAAAACATTTTCATCGGTTTTCTTTTTTTCTTTTTTTTACCATGTCAGTGTCTGCTATTGTTAAAAAAAAAATCTCTATATTTTGTCGAGTTTTATTACATTATTTGCACTATTTTAATGTCCCTGATCAAATGATGTGTGTTCTCTTTTTATTTATATATGTTTTAAAATATCTTGTTTGGTCTTTTAACAGATTTTGTATATTTTACTTGATAGTAAAATAGTTTGGTAGTTATTCAAACAACCCTGAGAAGCATTAGAAAGGCCATGTCTCAGCTGTTCTTTTCCATCTGCTGTTTCTTTATCTTTTTCTATTACACTGGCTTAATTTTCACCCTTCTTTGTCTCACTTTGTCCCTGCTTACAGAATGAACTTATCGAAGGGGCCATTGGTGAACAGCAGCAGTGACGATAACTCCAAGTCAAACTATAGTAAATGCGGCGCTGGCGCCTGGAGGATGCACCAGAGCTACGATCCACTAGAGGCCAACCACATGAGAGACGCACATGCCCTCTACAACCCCAGGTAAGACGGAATGACGAGCAAACCAAAGACACACAAAGAGAAAGGGAAAGAGCAAAAAACGTAAAAGAAGAGGAATCTATGAATCTCTTAGGTTCAGTTTTACACAAAAGCCACACTTGACCTCTATAAACCTCAGATGAAAGAGAAAGAAAAGGCAAGCACTTTGAGACATCAAAAGCCAGTGTTTTTAGTGGTCTGTCTGTGTGTGTATGTGTGTGAGAGAGAGACAGAGACGAGGTGTTTTCTCTACGATCTATTAAAGCATGAGGATTTGTGTCATTTCTTTATTTTCATTGATTTATTTCCTAAGTCAGATATTTATTTTTTTCCTTATTCCCTGTAAGCAGGCTATATGTTGAAGTTGATAAAAGTATATTTTACATTTTCTGCTGCATACAAGTTTTTATTAGACCCGTATTTAAAATAAGCTGCTCTGCTTTTGGGTCAGCACGTGTTAAACGCAAAATGGCTATATGCAATAAACTGATTTACCTCCTTAAAAGCATTAACAAAGCCGGTTCAGCAGTCTGTATTTTACCTCATTTTAGTTTTTTCCAGTTTTAAAAAATCCCCCACTATGAGTTCCTGGAATGACTTCTAAGATTCCTGTTATTACAAACCCTTATCAATTATTCCTGATACTCAATGTCCAAAGGCAAATTATTATTTTTTGTAAGTATGTACTAATACTGCTACGCATTTCTTCTCTTACCTTTAGCACTGTCTTTGTTTTGTAATATTTTTACAGTATACAGTATATGGGGCATCACAAGAAAGCGGGATTCAACTTCTGGCTCAAGGACACTTCAGTAGTGTAAATGCGCCGCAGCACAGAGGCATTAAATCATATCATTTGGTTGAAGGACAGTCACTATTACCATTATAGTAATCCCCCATACCATCTGTATGTGCAGTAAAGCATGAAAAGCTTTAACAAAAGTGAAATTTTACTTTAAAGTTCTCCAGTGTGTTTTTTGAGGCAGGTGAAACCGAGGGCTCCCACGGTCCATTTTTAGAACATAAACTGTAAATATGCTGCTTGTTTCATGTTGAAACAAAGCAAATGTGTGACGCATGAAACGCAGACGCATTTTCTCTCTCTTCGTCTTCATCCTCCCTCCCTGCCACTTGTTCTCTCTGTCTTTTAATCATTCTAACTTTCTCTGGATACGAGATAGAGTCGCATGCCCAGATTGCAAAACTGTAATTGTAAGTATTTGTTTTGTACATAATGAGCATAATGCAGGCGTATCGCACATATGCTTGTATTCTATTCTATTTTTTCTCACCTGAGATTGTTATGACAAAGCACTGCCAATGATTTTAAATGACTTTAAAAGAGATGCCATTGTTGCAAAAAGTGCTGAGATAAGCTTTCCAAAAAACTTCTGATGTTATTTGTTTGTGACCAAACAACATTATGCTGCATGATCTCACCAACTGACATGATTACCCTAATGAACATTACCTTCATGAATTTTGTTGTATTATTGCAACCTGTTAGAACGCTATTGATTAGTGCATTGTTAGGTTTTGCAGAGCCTCATCATTTGTTTGTGTGTGTGTGTGTGTGAGAGAAGGTGTGTGTGTGTGTGTGTGTGTGTGTGCGTGTTTGTTTGTGTGCACTGTAGACTGTGAAGTCTTAGTCCAATAGGATTTCAGGGTTAGCCTGGGTCAAGCCAATTAGAGGTCTGGCAAGCCTTTCTCACGCAGACTCTCAGCCAATCACCAAGAGGAATGTTACTAGCACAATGTCAGTGTGTGTGTGTGTGTGTGTGTGTGTGTGTGTCTGTGTGTTGGCAAACAGGAAAGTCTGGTGATGAGAGGTGTAAAGGTTTGCCAGGGGCTAGGGAGTCACGCCATGGCTTCAAGTCACACACTACATTCGTGCACACAGATAGACACACACTAAACTCTGCATCGGGTGACATTATATGTGCTGCATTGGTTTAGCGTTGGTCGGAATTAAAGTTTCAAAAAACTACAGTTGATATTGTAATTGCAAATTCAACTGCCAAAACTATGTCAGGCCTCAAATATGACACAACAACATTCCCAAGTTGGCTGATTCTAATAACAACTAGAAGGGCACTCAGAGAGCACAGACCTCCGCCAAGGCCAAATGCCTTTTCTCAAAATGTTAACGAAATGGAAAAATTAGTCGGATCCGTTCCATAATTCGGACCTGCTCCAAAGTTTAATGGGTTCTTCCTTGGTCCATGCTACAGCCTTCCACCAAGTTAAGAATTGGGCCAGTAGGTCTTCCGTTATCCTGCTGCGAAACAAACAGGGTGATAACAATATCTGCTGAAGTTTGCAACTTCATAATTTATCCCATGACTTCTACCGGAATACTATAATACAGGAATATATATTGTTATGATCAGAAAGAAAAGACATTTGCAATTTATTCTCCACAATATCGTCACAGCAGACACAGCACAGGTGTTACTAATAACACTAACAGTGTCCCAGTAATTGGTGGTACCAGGACCTCAAACTGAAGCAGCTAAATGGAATCAAGCCATCGTTAAATTGATTATTTCCACCTGTGCTTGTCCTACTGTGAAAACATTTAATAAAAAAAAACAATAACAAAAAAAGATGCACACAAAATAAAGAATCGGGCACTAAATGGTGAAGTTAAATACCTGTCACCGCACACATACACACCTACATCCATTCGTTCT
>CALSBV010012174.1:3317168-3329668 GCA_943590825.1 Bovichtus diacanthus | reverse complement strand
CACGTATAAAAACACAGATTCAATTACTACTTACCGAGAAAACGGCACACAGACTGACACACACAAGGAGCATTTTATTCGTATGCATTTTTTTGCTTTAGTTTGTTTTTATCTGCTCCGGTCCAATTCTATTGAAAATGTGATAATTCTTTAAACAACAGCTGTGACCTACTCATTTTTAACCTATGTGTGCAGCTATCAAGTCAAGTTTACGAGTGTGTTTGTGTGTGTGTGTGTGTGTGTGTGTGTGTGTGTGTTTTTGTGTGCACACTCACCAGTGCATGTATCGAACTAACAAGCTGACAAGCAGTTCAACAACCCTCCACAGATAGGAGTGCGTTGAAAAGGCAGTAGAATAGAGAGACAAATAGAGCAAAGAAAGAAAAATAAACAGAGGAGTGTGAGGGCTGAAAAAGCAATTCAGTCTATTGATGAAATCGTCCTATTCATTTGACTATGGAAATGTAAATGCATTTTTGCTCCTATTCCCCTTCTTACCCTATTCTTTAATTCAATGTATTTTCTTTTCTGTCTTCCATCCTCCCTTCACTTCCCCCCCACCCAAAGCACTGCCGGTATCATCTAGATAGAATTGTTTAAGGTTTTCTCTCTCTCTTTTTTTTTTTTTTACTTCTTCTTTTTGCTTATTGGACTGTGTATTCTTATCAGCATCGAGAGCACAATGCTTGGTGTGATAGAAAGGTATTAGCCAACCCATGGTAGCTACATTGTCAGCACTTCTTCCTTCTCTGTCTCTATTGCCACCACTTCTCTTTCCTCTCTGCACCCCCCCCCCCCTCTCCTCTTATTCTTCTTTGCTCATTTTTATCACCTTTTCCATGGGAATATGGTTTTAAAAAAATATTGTTAAGGCAGTGAGATGCTTCATTCCGCTACACCTACATCCACTGAAGTTTATCACGCTGTAGTCAAATGCATGTATTTAAAAAGCAGCTTTCATTTGTAAGGATGATATTTACACTCTAAATGTTTGCATCTTAGCTGCACAGTTTTATATCGTGATTCTCTTCTCGACAAAATTCTATATTTTCAATCATATTTTGGTTGTTTTGGAGCATTTGTATTTGGTAACAGTTTCACTCGACAGTGTAGTTGCTGAGATGTAGGTACGTGGACAGAAGAGTCCAGCAGGTCAAGCAACATGAACGATCGTGATTCAACGTGTGATATCGAAACCTCTGAATCGGTAGAGAAAGGTAAACGTTAAAATGACAGCCAGACTGTAACCGCTGTAGACCTCTATTCAGCTCGCAGCTACTTACGCTGCTTTTCTTGTCTAACCTGGGGCGGGACAAAAACAGTTTGGAGTTGTTTGAGGATCAGTTTGTGTTTATGGCTGCCATCTAGCGAGGCAGTCGTACAAAGATTGTATGTAATAAAAGGGTGCAAGTGCACACAGAAACTAAAGGAGCACACAGCGAGCAGCACAGAGACACAGAGTGAGGCAGAGAGTAGTTGCTCTAATACGATGATTGTATGTTTGTCCCTGCCAGTTGTCAGGGCGCTGCAACAGCCCACCGCTCTAATGACAGCTTGTCATACTAAAAATTGCCCACCGTGCTTCAAAAGACACAGGAAAAAAAAAGGAGATTCTCCTTCTTCTTTTCTTTTTCCTTTCTTTCTTTTTTTTTTAGAAATCTTTCTATTCTTTCTGTTGCTCTCGCTCCACGCTTTTGCGAGTCACTGTCCCTTCAAAAAGTGAGAAAAGAAAAAAGAAAAAAAGAAATGGGAACGAAGAGACAGAGAAAATGACAGGGATCGAGGTGGAAATGGAGACAAAGGAAAGTGGTAATCTTTGGGTGTGTGTGTTCTCCCTCAGTAAGGGACAGGTAAATAGGCCTGCTGAATATTTGATGTCTGCAGGAACTAAACAGCCACTTTTGTCCCCTTTGCTCTGGCTGTTTATGAAACAGTCTCATATCTAGTTTGTGTCACAAACAATGTTTGTGTGGTCAATTTTACCATAGGCACTAATCCTGAAATGTAGACCTTGGTCGGTCCTCACTGTAATAAACTCACAGTGATCTACTATAACGTTATTTATTTCAAAGAGCTTGAAAGAAAAACTTACATTTTGGAAGAGAGTATCCATCAGTTAGCCTTCATGTGATGCTTTACATGTGAAACTAAAATGTATTTATATTAATAAAAGCATGCTTCGACTTTGGTACGTGAATAACATGTTAGAATATGGTGCTATTCCCCTGCAGTGCATCAACATGTACAGACCAGCAGGAAGAAAATCAAACTTAAAACCCTTCTTCTGTAACAGAATTAAACAAAACAGCTAATACTAAAATCTGATCACTGCTCTTCTTTGTGTCTTACTGAAATCGTCTCATAACACACTGCTCACGTCTTTGAGCCCCTTGTGAAAATACAATAAGAAAAAGGAAACACACTCAAGCCCTTTCCTCTTTATATAAACCTCTTTAAACACCTTAAACATAAAGAAATGATAAAAAAAAAAGAAACCTTCCCTCTCTCTCCACACTCATCTGAAGAGCAGACAGGCACAATAAGACTGCTCTTTCAGCACTGAGCCATCGTTACATAGCTCCATAATTATACTGATAACATACATACATAAATGCATTCAACCTCTCGCTCGGCACAGCGCACTAGCTGTGATTTCTTAATCTTCTTTCCTCTTCTCCTCTGCACGCATGTCTTCTTTTTTATTCTTTTTATTCCTCCCCCTCCGACTGCCATTATTTTTCATTTATAAGCAGCGAGAGAGAGAGACGGAGCAAAGAGGAGGAATGGAAAGGGAGAAGGAAAGAGAGATAGATGAGAATTTGAGAGAGAGAAAGAGGAAAAAAGCGCCTGAGATCTTTTGGCACTTAAACTCTTTCACTTAATGGTACTCAGAGGGATTGACGGTCGAAGGGAGGGGGCACAAAAGAGCATAAAGAGTGAAAAAGGAGAGATTAAATCATCACCATCACATCATCTACTTAAATGGCTCTACTCTCTTTTTCTGTCACCACTGTATTTTCTCTCCCTCCGCTAGAACATAGGCAACCCTGTGCGACCTATCATCATCCCATCACTCTTTCAAACATTTACCTTTATTTCTTCCTTGCTTATTCAAGCACCCTATATGTGTTTCTCCATCCCTTCTTTCCTCTTTCTGGATTTGTGTCCGAATCTTTCTTACCGTCCCCCTTAATTCCAAACCGAAAGCCTACCTTAGCATCAGATAAACAGATTTATAGACATTGGTGAATACCACAAAGCCACGATTAATGGAGTCTCCAAATTAGAAGAACTTGCGGGGAGGGGAGGGGAAGGGAGAAGCGGTGGTCGGAATAAAATATATGATGAAAAAGGGGGGGAGGCCAAAGTATGGTACATTATAAATGTCATGTCATTTTATGAAAGGAAAAATTGACTTTAAAGGAAAGCACTGACTGTTTCTAGAAAACAATATTCACACAGTACCTGTGTAGGTTTGGTTGAAGAAAGCGGACGGCTTTGTCTCATCCGGCTGCTCATCAGACACATTAAAGCACATTAAAAACCAAACAGTTCTGAAAATGCTCTCTGTCATTTGGCTATCAGCATTCAGTACAGCCGACTCCTCTCTCTCTCTCGCTCTCACACACCTTCTCCCTTCTGTCTGTCTGTCTGCTTTGCCTGTCTGTCTTTCTGCCTACCTGTTTTCCTGTCTATATCCATTCCCCATTCCCCCACCCTTCCCTCCCCCGAGCGGCTCTCCATTCTCCGTCGAGGCGCTGTCTGTGTTTTATGGGTCCCTGTAGAACAGGGATCTTTTACAGGCCGACTGGACTTTAGAAGCTCCTCGTTTAGCAGCATCCTGCCTTAATTAAAAACCCCTTTTGTGCTTTCTGCCTTTAACAATGAAAAGCGAGAGAAGGGAGGGAGGGCAGGGTTAGAGGGAAAGAGAGTGGTAATGCAAAGAGGAAGAGAAAAAAAGAGAGTGGGCAGGGATAGAGGAAGAGAGAGAGAGAGATGGCAGTGAATAGGAAGTGATAGGGACACAGGCAGATAGATACTAAGGTAGACAAAGGGAGGGATGGAGAGATACGGACAGAGAGAAAATAGCTGTTAATTACAACTGCCATTAACTAGACACCAGTAAGCCTCCTTAGGGAGAGGAAGAAGGGAAAGAGAGAGAGAGGGAGAAAGCAAGGGAAGCAGAGTTGAGGAAGGCAGAGACAGCGGAGAAGAACAAGAGATAAGGAGAGGAATACAGTAATACTTCTGCACTGATTAGCACAGATTTTTGTCTTGTTTTTTTTAAACCCAGTTTTGTATTGCACGGCTTCCCCTAACTTCTTAAACAGTATCTGTCGGTATGTGCTTGAAAATGACTGTGTACGAATCTGTGTGTGTATGTGAGCATCATGTATGTGTGAGGCTGTCTTTGGGATGATTGAGCAGCAGAGAGGCTGCTTACTGATTACCTTCATGTAGAACAAGCTGCTATTGACTGGAAAGTGACGGATGACCGTCGTCCCCCGAGCATGTGTATGTGTTTGTGTGACTGTGTGGTACTATAGGTGCTTCTCTGCTGCTCCATTTTACACGCAGTTCTCCTAATGAACCACAATCTATTTCGTTTTCAAATTGAACTAATTTACTCTCGTTTTTCGCCTCGTCCCTTCTTTCTCCATCTGCAAAGCTCTCTCTTTTTTTTTTCTTAAGAAAAGAATAACAAATGTGATGGATGGATTGTGTGTGAACATGTATGTGTGTCATTTATACAACTTGCCCGGCTCAGTGAAAAAATACAAATCCATCATTGAAAGTGACAGCGTAATACAACAACATTAGAACAAATGATTGCTATAATTGGACTTTCAAACATTGCCTTCCGTGTATCTATTTTTCTTCTCCTCTAGCTCTGCCTTTCCTATAACCCTTTCCTCTGTTGGTGTTCTCTCTTTTCTTTATAAGTATCCATCACTTTTCTGACATTTTACACATGACATTTTCTTGTAATACTTTCTTCTTCTTTTTCTTCTATGTATTCCTTTCTCACTCCCTCAGGCTTCTCTGCAGAATGTCCAGTAAGGAGCGCCACCTTGAGTCCAACTGTCCGTCCTCTTATATAAAGACTGAGCCGTCTAGTCCTGCCTCCCTGACTGACAGCCTAAACCATCACTCCCCTGGTGGCTCCAGTGACGCCTCAGGTTCCTATTCGTCCACGATGAACGGCCACCCCAACGGCTTAGACTCCCCGAGCCTGTACGGCTCCAACGCAGGGTCCCTGGGTCCTGCTGGCGGCCCCGGATCAAAGCGTTACGAGGACTGTTCGTCAACTATTGGGGAAGATTCACAGATTAAGTGCGAGTACATGTTGAATTCGATGCCCAAAAGGCTGTGTCTGGTGTGTGGGGACATTGCATCAGGGTACCACTATGGAGTGGCATCCTGTGAGGCCTGCAAGGCCTTCTTCAAACGCACCATCCAAGGTTGGCTTCTATTTCGACTTTCTGTCCATAATTATCTCTCTATGTTTGTCAGTCTACATTTTTTCTCTGTGTCTGTATAGATTAATATTTGTTCAAAACTGTAGACAACAATAAGCTGTGATCTATTTGGCGTTAAATCCACTTGATGACAGAAGATTGTTTGTGGTTCCTTTTAATTTGATTTCTTCCAAATATGCATTTATGAAGTGTATGAAAGGGCGTAAATACATCATAACAAGCGAACCCATTACAGGGTTGGCTGAGCAGGATGCACGGTCAGAAGTTAAAGGTGAAGAGTGGTTTTTCATTCTGAACTAAATGGGCTCCTTAAAAAAAAAACAACGCTTTAGCGCAATATTGCACACACATAGCACCTAAAACATTTCAAAAATGAAATACAACACACAAAATGCACTCTATCACACATGCACATACACTTGAGCCATTATAGCAGATCCAGGACCTATGATAAAAGCCCCAAGCCAGATGTGAACCCAGATTTTTATGTGGTTCATGTTTCTGCTAAGTGAGCCACCAGGACACCCACCGCAATCTATTTTTCTCTCTCCTTCACCATTTCTCTTTCCGTCTCGCATGCACCTACACTTGCATAAAAGCATTCAATCAGGTCCATGCATACACACCAGCTCCCAGACACGCCCTCCTTTCACCCTCAACCTTGACCTCTTCTTCATCAACAGCAAAGAGTAATTTCCAGTTTGTGTTTGCGTTCCCAGATCTAGCTGCTTATGCTTTACAGGAGAGAGTTAGCTATAAGCCTGTTGTCTATGAGATAACATAGTATCAGAGGAAGGTCAGAGGTTATGTCTGGAGGTCAGGAGTTCAGGTTAGGGGTTAGAGGAGAGAAGGGGTAGAGCAGTAATCCGCATGATGAGAAGAGTACCAGGAATTAGGCTCAGTAATCCTTTGCTCATCTCTTGTTAGAGCTAGAAGTAGTCCAGGATGGGTACAGGTATTTCGGCCATCCCCTTCATTTTTGTGGATATTCAATTCATACTCAACTCTCAGCGTGATCAATGGTATATCCTTCATTCACCCTTGCAAGCACAGGACAGGTCATTCTTACAGACAACCAATTAGCCAGAAAGCAATCCAGTAAATCAACCATTTGTTCATTAATCCACCCAGTTCAACAGCTAACGCAACCATCCTAAATAAGCCAATATATAGGGTGCGTAGAATTTCACAATTATAGCTCTTGATTGACAAATAAATTGGGTTTAATGATGATTTTTACATTTCTTTCCACATAAAAGCACAATTGAGGAAGATACATACTAGATTCTTTACTTCTATAATAAAAAACACTATAGGTAAAAAATGCCAATATTCTGTACTTATGTGAGTGCAAAGAATTCCCATAAAAGCACCAAAACCAACAGTGTGTTAATCCGTCTCGCAAAACTTTCCGTATATATCACAGCCTGTCTATGGCACTGTCCATTTGTTCCTACTGAAGACTTTCTTCTTCAAAAACAGATCATGAATATATTTATTAAAAAGAGGCTAAGCGCTGTAGGTTGTTGGCTACATATATGTTTAGCCACTTCTTTGGTGCGCTAGCAAGTTTTTATAGCAGCAGGATGATATAAGTAAAGTATCGTGTTGTGTCGCCCAGTGTGACAATGTGGCTCACTAATGTGATTTTAATAGTTTTTGGACAACAATGGTGGTCTCTGGCACAGATGAATAATAACAGGGATTTGATGGCAAGAAGAAAAATAAATAATTCAATCAGACTCTGATAACCCATTCAACATAGATCCCTGAAGCACTTTTAACTATGGAAAATCAGGGAAAAATCAACAAATGTTATATTAGGACCACCATGTTGGTTAACCCAGTCAGATAGTTGGTCAACAAGTGATAAACATTTGAAGACTTTTTGGTTGAGACATAATCTTTAATGATTTGAGTTTTTTTAAAGTAACTAATAGCCCTCATTCAGCTGGACCGCTCTCTTGTCAGTCAGATATAACTGCAATAACCAAGCTACCAGCCAGCCAGCCAGCCGTCATCGATCCATTGAGTCAGTCAGTCCGTCAGTCATATCAGACAGAATTCATCTATCTGCCTTTCCATCCATCCACCTATCTGTCGCTGCTTTCTTTTGCCTCCGATAAGCAGCTTTCCCAGTAAAGCCCCAGAGAGAGAGAGCGAGACAGGGTTGTGTGGGGGGGGGGTGGAAGTCTTACATCCACTATATGGTCACCACTACCTAGAGATGACCTGTATGTGTTTATTATGGGATGAGATCAGGACACAGTACAATCCTGACAAAGAGATTGGAACACACACACGTACGGAGATAAAGGCAGAGTCACGCACACACAAACACAAATTCTTAGAAGCACATCCACACATAGACACCAACACACTTCAATAGACAGCCACACACGTGACCTTGTGTGTATAGGTTTAACCTTTAATTCATCCGGCATCGCTGTAGTGTATAATAGTTGACCAATTCCTCATGTCTCATTTCATTGTGAGGGTTTGTTAAAGGTTACATAGGTGAGAATACAGTAACCGATTAAATACCAAGAGCCCAGCAAATGTATAGATATGATGCCATGTTGACATAAGAGAGCTCTTAAGAGTATGACCTTGAATAGATTTAAAGCAATTCCCGTCCCCTATCTCTCTCGCTTCCTCATCTTTACTGTATACGTAATCTTCCCATCTCTTATTGTTGATATGTTGCAGCTCAGGCAGGCCAGAGTGAAAGGTTATGGGTCAAAACTTTGCAAAGCTAGTCACAGGACTTTTGTCACAAAAGGTTGTGACAAAATACAACAGTTATGTGAGCAAAAGGGTGGGAAGCCACGTTAAAACTGGAGCCACCAGGTGGATATACTGGGAAATGAGCTGAAAGGGTATTCCTACTTGTTTAAAAATTCAGACATTCTAATACATTTCTTAATAGTGGAGTTGGATAAAACACAGCAATTCTTTTTGCATTATTGGTCAACATTAACATAAAATGTCCTGGATGTTCATTAGGAAATATCTAATTAGCTACTCACAATAATCTTACACCCGCAATTTTCCAAGCACGACTAGAATTTTCCATTAAAATCTGAAAATGCATTTTTACTAACACATTTTAGTATTTTTTTTTTTTTAGTTTTTTTTATCAATAATAGTGCTACAGTATTACTGTTAATGTTTGATTGGATGCATACTGAGCAGTCTTGGATCCAATGGAACAAATGGGTCATGACATTATCTTTGGCTACCAAACAAGCCAAACTCATCCACAGATAGTGTGGGTGTGTGTTACCCCGTGTGTCTGTGTGTGGGCTTGTGCTCATCCATGTAAATGAGCGCAGGTTTATGTGTGCGTCTGTGCACATATGCCTGTGTTTATGCACGGTTGTGTGTTAGTGTGTGTATCTTGGCTGGAAAGCAGGGCCAGCCTCAGATGGGCAGCGGTAGACATATTGGTATGTTTCAACCCATTAGCCAATAAAACCGCAGGTAATCACCAAAAAAACACCTCCAGCTGGACAGGGAGGAGACCATGGGGTGGGAGAGGAGAGGAGAGAAGAGGACAGGAAGTGTGTATACTAGTTTGGAAAAACAACAAGTTGAAACAAGGTATGAGAGAAAGAGGGTAGAAGGGGGAGGGTGGACTGGGCACATGGATGTAGGAAGGAATTAGTGGTATGTGTGTGTGCATGTGTGTGTCGCAGCATGGAGGAAGTGGCTCTGGCAGCTGCTGTTTCTGTGGCGTCAGTCCAGCGACACCTGACAACCTGCATCTATCACTCCCTTATTGAGAGAGAGGGATAAAGGGGAGTGAGGAGGAGGAGGGCAACGTGTGGGAGAGGAAGGGATAAGGCGTTGAAATGGGAAGATGAAGACAAGAGGGAAGAAGAAAGGTGGATGAGGGCAATCGAAGAAGAAGACGAGAAAGGCAAACAGTGCAGTGAGTTGTAGTTGAGACCATCTAATAAAGAGTTCTGTTCATACTGTCTTAAAGAAAATAAACTAATTATTACATTTGTAAGGTCTTTTAAATATCTAAATACATAAGCCAAGGTACTAAGAAAAGAAAGGGAATGGGAGGGATATGTTGAATTAGAAAAAGTTAAATGTGTAATGTCAGGAGAGATAGAAACAAAGATGGCTCAAAGATTATTGCAGGCAAAAACACCGTCATTCATGTACACAGTCTGTACATTGGTGCTCAATTGTCATGCAGCAGGTCATACACACGCATCTCAAAGGAGATTGCAGGGGATTTGAGGCCCTCATATATCCTTCTCTCACACCAACACACACACGCACACACACACACACACACACACAGTCACACACGTACATACAAACTCACACGTTATACATAGGATCCTCCAAGAACCCCTCTACTCTAAGCCCCCCTCAGTGCACAATAAGACACATAAAGATAGAAATAAAGACTGACACAGAGAGAGCTCTGACATTCTGATGTAAACCCTTCTTTTCTAATTTCTACCCTCTACCCCCTCTCTGAAGCAGGATGACGCATGTAGTACCTTTTATACAAATATGCTAGTATTAAAGTCCACTGTACTCTCAGTGTTATTTCTGTCATTGGTGTTCACTTTAATCAAGAAATAATGAGCATTATCAATATCGTTTATTGACGTCCACATCCATTGTAGCACTCAGCATGTGAAGATGTTAAAAAATGAAAATGTCTCAGTGAGAGGTTAAACACATTTAGCTTTAGTGCTACCAGCCCTATAAGTGTCTCTTTACTGCAGTTTTCCATTTAGCAGCGCTTGCCTGTTTAGCCTTGCACTAACAAGGCTTTTTACTGACCACCCATTAACCCACGCAGATTCTGTGTCATTAGCACATTTAGCCTCAGTGCTAGGTAAGTGTCCCTCTTAATTGCTGAATTAATCTGCACCTCCTGTATCATCAGCATGTAAAGGTTAGGTGTAAGCTAACTAGTCCTATTAGTAGTGTCCATTAGACTGTAAGGGTCCCCCCAGCATTCAGCATGTTTAGCCTTTACTTTAACTAAGAAGGCCGATTAATGAGAATCTTGTTACCCATTAAGAAGTGGTCGTGCATTTAGCCTTTTCCCAAGCTAACTAGCCTCCTTAATCAGCCCAGTAATGAGAAAACATCCTCTCTTCAGCAGCAGTCAATAGTAATCACTGTTTACTCTGTTTCAGTGGGAGATGCATTGGCTTGCTCGGGTACTGTAGTTGTCAGGTGGGCACGGGAGGAAGGGAACAAAGTGGTTTCTATTGGGCTTCACATCTCAACACAGTTCATAGATAAATACACATACCTGAACAAATAAACATGTTTGAGCAATTCTGCAATAGTCCTGACAAATCCATAACTGTGCTTTGCTTTCCACTTGGTGGAAGCGGATTACTAAACGGAGGAAATGAGCAGAACTGGAGGCACAGTGAAGCTGAAAATGAGAGAACAAAACAAAAGAATGAAACAAAGTGCAACAAAAGGAAAGGAAAACAGGTGGCACAGTATATATGGTTGGAAATAGGTCTCATTAAAACATTTTAAAATAGTAGAGAAAGAGGACGTAGCAATATAGAAGTAGGAAAATGTAACAAAAGACGGATTAAGTGGGAAAGAAATAGTGAGGCTGTGGACAATTAAAGGTGAACACACTTCAGGTGTTGTTGTTTTTTTGGTTAATAGACTTACATCGGCTAATAATCTTAGCCTCAGCTGTAGATCAGTGTTACTGAGTGAACTGCTGCTAGTCACGCAACCTCAGCTTGCTCTAGCCAAGTCGCAGGCACATATATACTCACGTAACACACTCGCAGACATACACAATTACACGGTTTTCTGTGTCAGTTGAAGTGATAACTTTATGAGTTAAATATCAATCACTGACACAATAAATCAACAACCTTACATTGATGATAGAATATACATACACACAAATCATAAGGTATCAGATTGTCACTTTAAAATAATTTGGTTTAAGTGCTTGCTCTTTAATATATATATAGACTCCATGCCATGTTAAAGTCAGTGGTCAAGACAAAAGTAGCTGAGTCAATTTTCATAAAGGTTTATTTTATTGTCTGTGTGTGTGTGTCTGTGTGTCTGTCTACAACTTGAGATTGTTCTCTCCCTCTCTGTATCGATTAATCCAGACGTATAGCGTGTTTTTTCCCTTCGTCTTCGTGCTGCAGGATGTGTCTAAAAGGCTGTCTGCCCACCTGTCTGCTGAAGTATCCATCTAAAATGAAACCCTTTTTCTGTGTTCCTCCAACATGTCTACATACAGGCAACATAGAGTACAGCTGTCCAGCCACCAACGAGTGCGAGATCACCAAGAGGAGACGCAAGTCGTGCCAGGCCTGCCGCTTCATGAAGTGTCTGACTGTGGGCATGCTGAGGGAGGGTAAGGGAAAAGGTCTCTTCCTTATCTTTCTCTGTTAACTGTGCTACATGTAGCATTTTAAGGCCTATTACGAGATACTGATACACAGAGATACTGTTGTATTAAGCAAATACTTTTAAAAAAAAAAAACTTCATGGCACATGGTGAAGTAAATGCAAAAACTATGGAAAAAAGAAGTCAAACCTGTTCATTATAGCTAAAGATTTAATGATTACATACAGAGGATCACTATCCCTTTTGGGCCAGGAAGCAATGGGTTTTATGGGAAATGTGGTCCTAAGTTTGAGGAACACAAGAACAACCAATGCCATAAATACAGACCAGCCGTCTATTTAAACATGGTGACATTGGTTTACGGTAAATATACGAAGATACACCAAAGTATGAGAGTGATTTATTGATGTTGAACAATGCTACATGTAACACTTCTAAACAATTGTTAATACTCCTTTTATATACATTATATTGTAATCTATTTCTATTGGCATCATGTCACTCCTGTTTGCCTTCCCCGTTTCGATCTTACCACTTTTAGTCTTTTTTGCATCCTCATGCGTGTTCACAGCTCTGTCTGTCCTCCTTTTTTTTTCTTCACCATCACTTACGATTGATATACACTCTTCTCTTCTTTC
>CALSBV010012174.1:3299498-3310774 GCA_943590825.1 Bovichtus diacanthus | reverse complement strand
TGGTGTGTATATACAGCTGGCAGTGTGCGTCACAACTCTCTTCATAGCTCAACAGTCCTGACCGCTGCTATCCAATCTCATTGCTGCACACACGTGCAGTCATACACACAACAATCATGACAACTGTCCGACACATGTTCACATTCAAAACACAAAAAGCCAATTTGCCTCTCATAAAGGACAGATTTCCTGAAAGATATCAGTGAGTGAAAAGGTTAGAATAGAAGATGAAATGACAAGGAAAACCCAGTTAGTGGGTCAATAGATGACTGGTAAATGAATAGTGCAGAAGCACAATACAAGAAGAAGTGAGAAAAGAATGAAAGTTGAGGATGACTAGATGAGGAGAGAGCGAGTGATGGGGAGAGGGGAGGAGACTAGAGGAGAGAATAGGGAAACAGAGGAGGGAAGCGCCAGACAACTAGTGGCGTCTGGTGTTCCCCCATGGGAAACTTGTAGCTAAATCTGGCCCTGTAGCGTCTGTCCTGAGTGAGTGTTTGTGTGTGTGACTGGCATCTGGTTGCATCCCAGCTAGAAAGGAGCGATAATGGAAATACTGTGACGAGAGATCTGCCTAAGTGGTCCGCTCTCTTTCACATACACTTTCTTTCTGTTCGTCTTGAGAGAAGAGGAGATGTGGCGGGAAGCAAATTATTTAACAGAAAATTGCAATGTATCTGTTGCTTTCAGTTGCATTTGACTGAAATGCTTTTATCACACTCTCACACACATTCCACCAAAACACTCACAAAGACTTCTTATTGTTTGAATAAAGAATCAATATTTTTCAAGAAATTATTATTACTGAGCAAGTTGTTTTTTCTTTGGCATCAGCTAATGTTGCCAATATAAAAAAAAAGAAAATAGAGTGTAGTGTCATCTCAGAAATGTTGGATGCACAGTAGTATAAATGTATCTGCATTTAATTAACACAGACATAAAAGAAAAAGGGCCATTGATGTGGCGAAGGCAACATATTTGAGAGACCTCACATGGTCTCACACACATGCCCACACACACACACACACATATTCACACACCAGTGACAGCCACCTGCCCGCTGCCTCAGGCAGTGCTGTTCTGATCTGTTCTGGTCTAAACAAACGTCACTGCATGACACTACACACACTTTCCTCTTAACCTCCCCTCCACCCCTCTCTCATGCTCTCTTTATTTTTTCTTCCTTTCTCTAACCTCTCTTGTGTCATTTTTTTTTGGAAATGTGATCATCAAAACCATCGCCGATGTGAAACAGCAATAAGCTTGACTCTGACACAGATCTGAATCAACCACAAAATAATCCATAATCTGGTATTCCTGTAGCTATATATGCACATATGTTGAGTGTTTCTTGCTCTTGTACTTCTTCCTCACATGCAGACAATTCATACACACACACACACACATTAGATTTAAATGGGTCTGTTGTCCTACCCAATCTACTCGCCCATCAGTTGTTAAACCCACATAGGAAAACCCTTTATGTTATTACATCAACACTGTGGTTTCTCACACACACTCACAAATACACACACACAGAAACATAAGGCGATAACCTGGTCTAAGGTGGAAGGCAGACTTCAGCCCTGTTACAACTTCAATTACCATAAAACTGGACTCTCTCCCTCTCCTCGTCTCTGCCTCTTTAAACGCACCCTTCCTCTTGTGATTTTTTGTCATCCTTCTTTCTCTTTGCTGTGATCAACAGAAATCAATCATTTTATTTGTCTTCCTACTCCTCTCTCCACTCTATCCCTCACTCCTGTTCTCGCCCTCTTTCATCCTCTCATTCTCTTATCATATCATTGACCATCTGAAATCAATCCATTTTCTCTCGTCTTTACACTTTTCCTCTCTCTTCTATCTTTCTCTTTCCATGTTTGCCGGTTCTCTTTTCAAAAGCACTTAGGTGTCAAAGGCATTTCACTCGCAATCCCTCAACTGCTCAAACACACACACACGTGCGCTGACACAGAGTGACGCCAGCGCAGTGTAAAATCTATGCTGATGTGATCAGTGCAGGTTGTGCCATTGACAGACAACAATATTCCCTCGAAAGGAAAGATTCACCTTCATCACTGTCACTGTGTGTGTGTGCACAGCATGTGACAAAGGTGGTACAAAATGTGTGTATGAAAACAGGTATGTAAAATAGATGTTATTGATTATATGGTACCAAATACAGTTTACACACACCATGTGCTATGTAACACAAGGAAAATGGGGGTAAAATTGTGATAGTTGTTTCAGTTTGTGCGTGTGTAGAAGTAGGAGCAGTAGACTGAGTAGAGGTGTACTGTTAGTTGACATAATAATTAAAGCATATAATTAAGGCGTATAACCTCTGTGGATTTCGTCTTTTCTTTCATGGATCTTTCCCTTTCTCTTATTATTCTATTCCTATCTCATTTCCTTTTATTAGCCCTCACTTCATCCCTCCTTTTCTCTCTCATTTCATTTCATTTCTTTTCTCATTCTCCTTTTGTTTACTAGCCCATCCATTACTTACCCCTCCCCTTCTCCTCGTATTTCACAACCTGTGCTCTTCTCCTCTCTCCTCTTTTTTTCGACACTTTCTTTTATCATAATCTTCCATTAATGCTTTTTATCATTTTTTATCTAAATTTTTATTTCTTTTCTCTCTTTCTTTTATTCCATTTCTTACCCATTCCCTGTTCAATTATTCTGTTCTTCACTTGCCTTTTCGTTTTACACTTTGGAGTTTTTATTTTTTCTCATCCTTACATTTCCTCTCCCCCCCTGACCCTTTTACTCTCCTCTCCTCATTCCTTCCCTTCTCTCCTCTCTTGCCCATTCTTTATGACTTGAAGGCTCATTTGTTAAGAGGAGGTAGAGCACTTTCGCTCTCCCCCTAGCCTCCTCCTGTCTCTTTTTTGTGGGCTTTGGAAATATAATTTTTAATTTGATTCATTTAGATTTGATCATTAATCAGTGCTGAGAGAGAGTTAATTTGGTGGAAAATAGATGAGGTAGTTAGAGAGGGCTCTTTATAAAGTGAGCTCAGCATAGCACTGGGTCTTTTAGGTGTAAGGAAAAGAGAAAGTGAAAAATTGAGAGTCTGCATTTGAGAGTTTGTGTGTGACAGGAGAAAAGTGTGTGTGCAATAGACGGTAATATGAGAGAGTACTTTTAAAGTAAATAAGGCTGTCACTTAGTAGGCTGTCAACAACTGACAATCTTAATATTCTACTTTACATTGAAAATCCGGTAAATTACTGTATGGCACAAAGGCAAAATGCTGCCCCAAACCAGGAGGACAGTAGCTAAAGGCAAAGAAGCAGCTTTAGTTGTCAGAAGTGACTCAAAATATGTATGTTATTGGAGGCCTTAACAGCAGGTGTAGGTGTATAAATACACACACAAGTTATGCTACAGTAAAGACATGGAAAACAGATGTTTGCCCAAAATTGCTGTTTGACACCTGCATCGAATTTAAATTAATAATTGGAATCTTGAACCCTTTCTTTTTTGTCTTTATTCGTCCTCCCCCATCCAAACATCCGCCTGCTTTCTGTCTGTCTCCCTCTCCTCTTCTGACCAATCACTGACCCAGGTAGTGACTGAGCAAGCTGCTTGTCGGGGCTTACCCAAAAACAACATGGGGGTGTGGGTTAGAGAAACATTGTGTGAATGTGTGTGTGAGAGAGAAAGCATAGAGTGGGTGTGTGAGTGCGTTTGTACCCCCTGGTGTTAAGAGTTTCTTGACCGTTTGCTGACACTGTGCCCCCCACTGTACCTGGACTGCCAGCCCTTCTGTCTACCTATTTTCGTCTCAAGCACATACACATACGCACACACACACACAAACACAGATGCATGTCATGTTCAGTTCACTGGGTTGACTGCTGCCTTGGCCAGTTAGAGGTTTCTAAATGACTACATTACATTACCATAAAACAAATGTGTACACTGTAAGATGGTTTGTATAAAAGCCGACCCCAAAATGTGCATATGTACAAAACACAAATAAAACAGGGAAACACATGTATTTACAAATGCCGGAGAATGCACAAACATGCTCCCTGACATTTTTTTTCCTTTGCTGCCAATAGGAAGTCCTTCTGTTAAATCTCTTAGGTGTGTTTTCTTGGTCATGGTCAGCACATTTTTCAGAGGATTTAAATCTCTGTGTGTTAGCAAATCTTTCTCTTGCTCTCTCCCTCTTTTTGCCCCCTCCTCTCCCTCTTTTTCTCTCTCTCTCTTTCTCTCTGCCTACACATTTAAATCCTTACTGTTTTAAATGCACTTTGATTCAGGAAACCTTTCAACTCAGTTGGTGTGACAAGCAATATACAGGAATCGTGCTAAAAAAAGCACGATAATTTGTTTGGGATAATTTTTCTTCAATTGAGCCTCATTTTATTTCTGAATGCTATAAACAAAAAGTAGGTTTGTTTTGAAACATTTGACAGGCCTTTCAGATTTCTCCTCTCCACTCCTCCTCCAAGGTACATGACACCTCTGTCTTCCTTATCCATCTTTAAGTGGTAACCACGGTAACATCCAATCCCCTGAGAGATAGGCCTAATTAAATTAGGACTCCTTTGTCAATTAATTAACGAGACAGAGAGAGAGAGAGACAGAGATTGGGCAAGAGACAGGAAAAGAGTAAGTCAGAAAGCCAAAGAGACAACATGAGAGAGAGACTGGGCCCTTTTACTCAAATGGTGTCTCTATAAATTAGTCTTGTTGTAGAAGAAAAGAGGCAAGCGAGCTAAACATAGAAGTGCCTGCATGCTTAACAGACACACACACATGTATGCACTTCAGAAACAGCCCAGGTATTACCACTTAAACTCCCAGACATTTTATGTAATCTCTTCCAGTCCACACGTTTTCATCTCATTTCCACTCTCTCTCTCTCTCTCTTTTTATTCTATTTTTTCTATTTATTTATATTCCTTGTCTTCTTGTTAAGTCAAAAGAGTTCAAAAGTCTCAGTGTCATGCACAATGTATTGATACACTTCTCCTGTCCCTTCTTGCAGGTGTTCGTCTGGACAGGGTTCGTGGTGGGAGACAGAAGTATAAACGCCGGATAGATGCGGACAACAGTCCATACCTGAACCCACAGCTGGCTCTGCCTCCCAAGAAGCCATGTAAGAACACACGCACAAACTCTGACTGTTAACAGTATATCTATTAGCCCTTTTCTCCCCTAGGTTGAGCAGTGATTCTCAAGGACAGACATGTGCATATTGTCCTCGGTGCACAGTAACTCATACTCTACAAATTGACATTTGTGCTACAGTGACAACAGCATCTGACATAGTTTGCAGAGGGAACAATGAAGGACATACTATGGACAGTGCACGAGGAAAATCATCCTTAGAAATTAACTGAAAACCTATAAATTCTAGCACATCGTATCTGTGTGTGGGTTGAGTTTGTGTAATAGGCAGGAGTTGTTGTTCAGAGATCAGAAGAGCAAGGAACTGCCATTCCATCAGTTTGTATCCTAATGGAGACAGTTGGACAATAAAAAAAAATGTAAGCACAGAAACACAAACACACACACATAAATACACACAGGGTAGTGAGAAGCCCATCTGTTTGTGACCAAGTTTATCTCCCTGTCTCTACTGCTACCAGTTTGGGGCCATAACATTTTATATGTGTAATATTTCACTATAAAGGTATTCATTTAGCTCCGGCTGGATTGGCTGCGTTTTTTAAAGAATAAAACCGTCGCCAAAAGCCTGATGATTGAAAAATTAACAAGGGAGAGAGTGAGTGAGAGTAACAGGGAGACAGGTGGAGACAGAGAGAGAGGAAGAGGGAGAGACTGAGCCTAAATGAGAAGGTTTCTCAGAGAAAGAGAGAGAGGAAGGGAGGGGGAACAGCCAGAACCCTAATCCGGATTAAATCCAATCTGGCAACCACATCAAACTAGAGTTAGCTCTTTAGCTAAGCGTCTGCTCGCACACATGACACACACACACACACACACACATATGCAGTGCAGATTGAGCAGTGTTTAGCAGCTTGGTCCCCAAAGCCCATTTTGCTTAAAGCTGGAGCATATTCTGCTTTAGGCCAATATGCTGAATGGCTGCACCACAGTTTACAGGGACTTCTGCACTACTAATCATTGAAATGATTGGATAATATGAGTGTGTGTACACTATGTGTGTGTGTTTATAATGTATGTGTTTGCATACACAGAGCATGTGTGTCTTCCAGCTAACTGAATGGCAGGCTACAGACCAGTTTTCAGCTTCAGTTATAATTAACTCTTCAGTCCTGCTATTTTCTTTATCAAACATTTGTCACATTTTGGAAAAGAGTTTCAACATGAGTAATTAACTGGAATCCCTAGTGGCTACTCTAAATATTTATTTAGGCTTTAGTCTCTATTTGCATCTTTTCCTTAGTATATGTATGAACACAAATCTCTCTCTGACCTAAAAACAAAAACTATAGTGTTGATATAGACTTCCTGGGTCTCTCTTGTTCTTTTCCTCTCACACACAGTCAATACACACAAAAAAATCTTTCTGTTCCCCTGTCTCTCTCTCAGATACACGCACGCAGCCTATCTATCCGTAGCCCAATCCCTAGCCTCAGCGTCCCCATTGATTGTGTGAGAACAGAACAATAGCCCAGGGTTTGGAAATGGGCTTCCATTGATTCTAATTAGGGAAACATTAAATAAGATTTACCCATAGATACTGCAGTGTGACTGGGATTGGTTTGGCTCAAACGACCCTGGAGCTGGAGCTAGAGGGAAGAGGATGGAAAGAATATATCTATGAACAAGTGTGTGTGTGTGCGTGTGTGTGTGTGTGTAACAGAATTGGGGGTGGAGAGTGTTAGATCAATACACAACTCATCCCCCCAACTCTGTTTCACTCTCTCTTGCTGTTTATCTCTATCTAGCTGTCGCTCTCTCGACTCTTCCTGTCTGTCTTTTACAATCTGTCCATGACTCTATTTCTACCTGTCTGTCTTCTCCCTTTTTTTTCCTCTATCCCTCGCTCCTCTCTTGCTCTTCTATCCTCTGTTATTATTCCCATGCTTGATTAGTCAGTGGATTAATTTGGAAGCAGGGTATCAGTCTGTTACTAATGGGCCATAGAGATCTCATCACCACATGTCACCATTACCAGCTGAGCTGTTTGGCTTTCAGTATTATCTTTCCCTTCTGTATGTATCAGTGAAGCTTCTTAGGGTAGCGATATGAAAGACAACGTTTTCAGCAACCCGAATCAACAGCCATAATCTCCTTTAATCACACCTTGAAGCATCTCCTAAACTGGAAACATTTCAATACAGTTTTGATCTTTTGTAATCTTTAGTCCTGCCAAATTACTGGAATCAAATCAATTATCTGTTGGTTGATTGTTGAAAAATTTCACAGGACATTACAAGCCATTGTAATCCTCTTATTTGATCTTGTTTCCATCACATATTTTGGTGTGAAATGGCATAAAAGATGCCAGCTGACTGTCAGGCAGCTTTTATATGGTACCGTATTATGTAGTACTATATTATATACTGTGACAATAGTATACTGTCAAAAATGACTTTTCAGATAATGTAAAAAAATGACTTTTTCACTTACACTGTTGATGCTTTTTAAAGTAAATGTGTTGTTTGGCAAATTCAATTGCATTTCAAGATTTTTCAGAGTTTCAAATTATTCAATTTGTACATATTCATGTTTGTACACAATACACACACATGTATATAATATGTATAAAATTCTGTATGTGTAATACCTTAACATCATGATTTGTTTTGCTGTATACTGTGGATAATACTGAAATGTATTGTGTGTTGATTTGATGCAACATGTCTGTTTCTTTCTTCTGGTCTAACAGTCATGTCAGTTACTTTTTTGCTGCATGTGGAAATACTTTAGACTTGTGTATTATCTAGCAATTCATGTTATAAGGGACTTTTCTTATGACCTTTCACATGTTTGCCCCGGATTGGTGTGGAACAGCTTGCAACCCTAATACGGCAAAAATTCACCATCTCTCTGTCTCTGTGTCTTTCTCCTTGTCTGGTGGTCATGTCAGTTGCCTTTGGCTGCCTTGCAGATAACAAAATCGTCTCTCACCTGCTGGTGGCCGAGCCAGAGAAGATTTACGCCATGCCTGACCCAACAGTACCAGACAGCGACATCAAGGCCCTAACTACGCTGTGTGACCTGGCGGACAGAGAGCTGGTGGTCAACATCGGCTGGGCCAAACATATCCCAGGTAGGAAAACTGCTGAACTCTTGACTTTCACTCCGAACCTAACCTGACTTCATGTTGTGACAGGATCACAGGCACATTCCTCCATACATGCATTTTTTTCTTCAGAGATAAGAGATTTCGTATACACACACACATATACAGGATAGACACACATGCTGTGCGAGTTTGCAGAGGACAAGGTTGGTATCAGCTGCTCCAGATGCAGTTCAGGAACATGTACATACACCTGGTGCTAAGGCGTGACCTTTCACCCTAATCCTTGCACGCAGACAGTCTGAACTGTTGACTCCTCCACCTGACCCACCAAATGCCCTTAGTGGTAACACAGCTTCCCACACACACACACACGCACACACACAGCCACACAAATATTGACCTTTTGAACAAAACAGTCCAATCCCCTTACATTCGATATGTGTATGTGTGGACACAATGTGTATATAAACACAGAACATGCTTTGAGATGAGCATTAATTCCTATTTCTGTGTTGTAATAATCTTAATATAGAATTTAAAACAACATTGTAGAGAGTTTTTAAACAGCAGGTGATGTCAATTAAATAAATACTGTTCTGATATAAACAGTAGAACGTAATGTCTGTTTTAGCCTATAGTGCATACTGTGTGTGTCACTCCACAGTCCTTCACTAAAGCAGAAGAGTCTAATCTAATCTGTTTAAACTCCTTTTCTCTCTTAATCTGTTGAAAAATTGGATCTTGATTACAAAATGAGAAAATTGAAATAATGGCAGGATACACAAATAAACCCCAAGAATGTGTGAATGAGAAAACAAAAGAGAGGAAAGACTGATGATGACGAATGAATCTGGCCGAGGAAGCTAAAATGAAAAGGAAGACAGGGAGCGAGACGTATGAGATGAAAACTATAATCTGGTTTTGATTTAGTGAGCGAGCCTGCTGTGACAGTAGGGAGGAGGGAATAGCGGTGTCTCAGATTAACACAGATTAGCACATTAGTCCCATTGTCGACAGGAAATATGGTTATAGAAAAGAATAGAATTACCCCCTGTTTCCAGTGCTCAAACAGTATAGGGGGAAGTACCAGATTAGAGGCATAAATACCACTCAGTCATGCTGCGTAAATCTATAACAATAAAGTCAATGCCGTTGGATAACAGGGTCTCCAAATGATATATTTTATATTTTATCAATAAATGTGAAAATAACAGAGAGAAAGAGAAAAAAAGAGATGAAGAGAGAAAGAGAAAGAGAGATGGGAATATACATTGCTTCTTGTTAGTGTATCGATCTATGTGCTGCTATATGGGCAGTAAGCAGACATATATATTGATCCATATACCAAGTATAGCCCTTTGAATATTTATTTTTCTCTTTCAAAATAACATTCCAGCCTCATTACAATACTATCTCCTTTCCTGTAATCTTACTGTCCTGCATTTTCTCTTTTAATCCATGTATCTCTCTCTCCCTCTCCCCTGGGATGCAACTACTGTATATATAAAATACATACATACACACACAAAAAGAACTCACAGACACAAATTCACCCACTAATGTACACATGATGTATATTTAATGTTTTATTTTGCATTGGGCTTGACTTTTCCTTTACACACTGCTTTTACAAGTGAGTGGACTGAGTTAGCCAGGTTATGTGCTGGAGTGAGTGTGTGTGTGTGCATGTGTGTGTATGTGTGTGCAGCTTTCTGTGTGGAGGGAGCGAAGCGCAACGATTGCTTGGCGGAGGAGAGAAGATGGCGTGATTAGATGAACGAGAAAGGCAATCCACTGCTCACAGAGAAAGATAGAACTCTTCATCTTCCAAGTGTGTGTGTGTGTGTGTGTGTGTGATGTGAAGACCTTATGAAATCCTCATTGTTTACAACGCTGAACACTGATCTAATACTCTCTCTCTCACACACACACACACACAGAAACACGCACAGACATACATGTACACACAAAGTGATCTACTGTTCACTCAGGGTGGAAAGGATTGTCAGAAAGAAATACGCCTTCTCAACATCCTTTATCAGACTCCTACACACACACACACACACACACACACACAAACACATACGCAGCAAACAATAAAGAGTCTACAATGACTTAAGTCTTGAATAGAATAGAATAGACCTGTTAACCTTTTTGCAGCCGTCTTGTTTCACATCTTGTTGTGTGTGTCTCTGTGTGTGTATGTGCATGTGACTGAGTACGTGCAGAGTGTACATGTGAACACACACATGCGCACGTCTCTGCTCGCCATGGTACAGTAATTTTTTTAATCAAATTGATGGAGAGAGACAGAGAAACAAAGAGAAAAAAGACAGAGGCAGAGAGAGGAGAGGTGAAGCCAATTTATGCTTCATGATATGGCTGCGCAGCGCTGCATACACACACGCGCGCATACCCACATACACGCACACACAGGCTGCTAACAGTGGTAACAACGTGTCAAGGCGAGCGCCAGGCAGCTAATTTGAAGTCATTAGATGTCTGCCGTACTGGCAACAATTTGTTACGCTCACACACGCACAAACACACACACAAAAACACATCGCATACACACACTGAGTTAAGAGCCGTCTGCGGATAGCGAGGAGGCTAAATTGTAAACTAATTTAAACATCACTCAGCGTTAGAGAGGCTGCCTGCAAGACAGGCCCCCGGATAACAAGGCTAGGGTACGCGCGCGCGTGTGTGTGTCTCTGTGTGTGTGTGTGTGTGTGTGTGTGTGTGTGTGTCTGTGTGTGTGTGTTACTAGTCATGTTTGACACACAGACTCGCCCAACCTTAGAAACTTGTGACAACACACACATATTTCTTTGATTGGTTCTTTTATTCTAAAGCTGTGTGTGTATGTGTGTGTGCACGCTCATTTCCATACTGATATGGCCTATATGCAAACATTTGATATGTCATTAGGAGAGGAAAATGAGGTTTCAGACCCAGTGTGTGTCTCTTGTTATCCCACAAGGAATGGGACACTATCACACATACGCACCTCACACATATGTGCATGTGTGTGTGTGTGTGTGTGTGTGTGTGTGTGTGTGTGTGTGTGTGT
>CALSBV010012174.1:3272932-3284838 GCA_943590825.1 Bovichtus diacanthus | reverse complement strand
TGGACAGGTGTGTGAGGAGAGGACAGCTGTGAGGAAAGGTGTGAGTGGGCAGGTGTTCCATTAAAGAGATAGACAGACAGTAAGAGAAAGACAGAGAGGGGGAGACAACAAGCGAGCGTCTGGTGCACTTAAGTAAGAATGTAATCGACAGATATGAAATGAAGAAGTGAAAATATTACAAACAAAATGAAAGCATAAAAAGCTGACATTCAGTACGGAAAGTGGAAATGCAGACAAAATGTAAAATGAAGCTAAAAATGTGAAACAGAGAGAGACCCCAACAGACAGGCCGTGTAGGCCGAGATGTATCGCGATGGACGGAAAGAAGGTGACGCCAGAATCAGACACACAGATGGTCAGTCGTAGACACACACTGACAGATAAAAAGCCATGGATTGCGATTGGAGACAGACCGATATAGACGTAGGCAAATAGAAAGACATGGATTGACACCGGAGAAAGCAGGAGTTTTGAGGCCATAGCAGCAATTAGCGTGTGTGTTTGAGCGGTGCAGCAGCGATGGCCAGCATTGATCCATGGAGGCTGTGTCAGGGGGAGATAAGGCCTGCCTTCCCCAGAGAACAGCCCCGGGCACAGGGGGGGGAGGAGGAGGAGGAGGACTCTGGTCAACTAGATGGACGGATGGAGGGAGGGAAGGGAGGAGAGACGATCTTGACCCTCTCATTAGCTTCAAAACAAGCTTTATTCTCCTTTTTATTCCCTTTTCTCCTCGTCAATTTAACTTGAACAGCATGACTGTTTATTGAAAAAAAAAACGTCTTTACCAAAAAAGAAATCTTAATTAACAACTCTCGCTTTTCTTCTCTGTCCCAATCGACCCAGGTTTCTCCACGCTGTCTTTGGCAGACCAGATGAGTCTACTGCAGAGTGCATGGATGGAGATCTTGATCCTACGTGTTGTGTACCGCTCACTGTCCTTTGAAGACAAGGTTAGCGTCTTTCGCTTTGTGTTTGCTTCTAGCTCGAATTAAATATTTGAATATGAATGTTTCATTGCAACCTCTCTGTGTCTCTTTAGTTGGTGTATGCTGAGGACTACATCATGGACGAGGACCAGTCAAAGCTAGCTGGACTTCTGGACCTGAACAATGCCATCCTTCAGCTGGTCAAGAAATACAAGACTATGAAGCTAGAGAAGGAGGAATTTGTCGCTCTCAAGGCCATTGCTTTGGCTAACTCAGGTTTGAAATTCTTCTTCTTTGTCTGCGTCTGAGTGTGTGATTGAGTTTGTGAGCACGCGACTTGTGGAGAAAGAGTTAATCCTAGGAATCTCCAGTCCCATGGGACTCATTTAAACTGAACCATCAAAGGACTGATTTCAATACTCCGCATCCAAACACACACACACACGACTGCGACACATGACGCATATTTTCACACTCAGAGACACTTTTTTTATTTTACTGCACCTGCAGTTGTCAAACCTTCAACTTTCCCTGTTGAAGCCACACACATTTGACTGGTCATACACTTTATAGTCACACATTCCCCTACAATTATTTTATGTATGCACGCGAAGGTACAAACACACACACACACACACACACGTCTTCAACCTGAATCCCAACCTTCCCCCCTCCAAGTGGCGATCCCTTTTACAATTAGCATAGTCGTCTCTTCAGATGCCTGTTAAATAAGCTAAAATCATTAGAACCCAAAGTCTGTCGATAAGGCCCCCTCTCTGATGTGTCCAGCTGCATCGACAGCTGACTGACACACGCACACACACACTCTCTCTCACACACACACTCCTTCTCCCTCCCATGACCCGTCTTTTGAACTTTGTCTTGGAAGCCGGCCAGCTCTTCAGTACTCTTTAATTACAAGGGGGGAGCTGTCAATACAATGTGTTTAAATGGGAGAATGCAATGGAAGAGCTCTGAATAGGGAAGATGGGGTCTTTTGTTCTGACTCTGCCAACATCAACGCACAAACACATTCACACTCTTTTTCTCAAATATGCCAATTTCATCTCTCTGACTCCTACATAAACACGCACTCAAACATATAACATTAATGTGTACTTAAATGTGAGCCATTGAGAACTGTTTGCTCACATGCATACAGCACATACTGTCATGCACATGCAGGAAATATTGACATGTTGTTTTCCTGTGAGCTATGTGACAATCAATCTCTTGGCTCTGCCTATTTGTGTGCGTGTATGTGCATGTGTGTGTATTGGTCTATAAATGTTGCGGACTGAAATTTGAGAAAGCTGGCTGTTCTGCCGGCTCGACAACAATGTTGATTATCATAAGGAGGGTTATGATGACTTATTTGGCAAATAGGTGTTACATTGTTCTTTTTGACGCTAATATTTCCAATGGCCTGGGTGTCTTGACAGGTCTGGAAGAGAGAGAAAGTGTTTTTTTTAACGTTAAAGGTGAAGCAAAACTCTGTGAAGTATATGATACTCAATTATTGCTGTCACTCCGTCTTATTTTTATCCGATCAATTAATCTGGCAATTATTTCTTGATTAATAGGTTAATATTTTGGTCCATAATATTTCCCAACAGGACATCTTCAAATTGCTTCTTTTGTCTGATTAACAACCCAAAACCAAAGATATTTATTTTGCAAAGATATAAAACAGAGAAAAGCAGCAAATCATGTTGACAAAGCTGAAACCAGAGAATGTTTGCTTGCAAATTAACAAAATGATCAAAATGATTAATAATTAACCCATTAATTTGTCTGTAGATAGAATAATGGATAAATCCAACTCTGGTTATTTCTGAGTTGTAACATGTCAGAAATATCCCAATATCAGGATACTTACCACAAAACTAAAACGTTACTGAAGGTAGAGGAAGAGCTGGAAAGGTAGATAAGTAATTGAGTAAATGTCAAATAGAGTATATATTTTATTCTGCAGTTGGAAATTGCAATGCTGTTAAATCATTCTAAAGCTGAAATCCATTAGCCAGTTTGGCACATGCTACTCCGAAAAATACCCAGATAAATCCAGGGAGTAATAATCTATTGAAAGAGTACGTCAGTGTTGAGAAAACCCATATTTGAATAGTCATTCTTTTAACTGATTGAAATCGAAACAGCTGACGCCCAAATAAGAACTTTGCATCATTGCCCAGACTCTCTAACTGCTCTTCAAGACAACAGAATGCTAGCATTAGCATTTTGAAGGGCACTGACACTAATTAATTCACAGGATGCTAATCGTCTGCATTAATGAAGCCAAGCCTTAAGAAATGTTAGCAAACGTGCCCCACATGTAAAGACAGCTAAACTAGCCATGGGAAACAAAAGGCACGTGTAGTGTGGGTCTGTGTGTGTGTCTGTTCATTCATTTATGTGCATGTGTGCATTGTGGGTTCCGTGTTAACATGTGTGTTTAACAGCCTTATGTGCTCGTGCTCATTAACGTCTGCTGTTTTACTTGTGAGTGTACTGCGGGTCAGAGCACAGGCAGCGGCCATGTCTACCAGCTTAAATACTTAACACACAGTATTAATCAAAAACAATGTGAAACTCATTAAACTTCATTTTAACTTATGGCCATTATAGGCTGTACTTCAGGTAACCAGTTAGTAGAAATCCAAGAATAATGAGGAGAAGAGGAGCAGTAATACTATACATGTGCACATTTAGCACATGTTTATTAAGGGGTTGTTTCACTTTGCAGTATATACTGTACAAAGTTTAGAATATCTTTTCATTTAATAAGAGACAATGTGTAAGGGGGGGGGCTAAATATTTGGCCTGAAAACGTTACATAGAAAATAATAAAAGAAAGATTAAAGGAAAGTGAAAGTGAGTGTACAGGCAAAATAGAGATCTGCAAAACAATTGATATTGTATTTACATTATATCTTATGTAATTATTTTTATGAAATTTTTTTTTTAAATAACAGTCCACCTCATTAACCTTGATGAATATGATTTTCTCCTCCTGCATACTGCTTTTCACTGAGTAAAAATCCAGCTGCAAAGTATGAAAAAAAAAACCCCAGAGTGGACCTCCCACTATTTAAACTGGGGGAAAAGTAGAACATTTGAGAACAGATAGAAGCTGAGTTTTCTATTGATCCCTATAGAATCCAACCCACTGACTGGTCTGGACCTGAATACTGATACATGCATTACGCTCTATAGATCCAACACTTTGTATTTGATTGTTTGTGTATGTGTAAGTGTGCACTTTTATGTGTGTGTGTCTCTCCTCACACATTTTATGTTGAATTTATTTCATCTGAACAGTATAATTTATATGTTTCACTTACCATTAAATGGTACGTGTGCGGAATTAACACACACATACAAGAAGTACGCTTTGTTTTAATGTGTCTACATGCACTCATAGGCCTCATCCCCTCTGCACATCTACTTTGTGTGTGTTAGTGTGTGTGTTGGGGTGTGGTGGCCTATCAATAGTTGCCTTGTGATTATTATTTAACATGCATGTAGTCATTGATCGGAGACATTGATCGGAGGTTGGAAGCTAAAGGCCAACTCGCATTAAGACTTTGCCTCCCTAAGGGGCAATATGGAGCATTATTATTGAGGGACATTCTCAGCATTTACTGCCACATATGCTGAAACGCACCTTACATGCCAGCTCAAAGAGAGATTACAGATGTGTGCTGCCACATGCTTATGCACATGCACACACACTCACACAGAGATACTTCCAGGTGTTCCGGCATCTCTCCATCATTCTAAAAGTCTATCTCTTTTTTCTCCGCCCACTCGTCTCTTTGTGTGTCCATTCATCACACCCACAGATCCACTCTTTAAAGACAGAGAAAGGAGCAAAGCTGACTTTAAAGCCTTGTTCATGGATTTAATTTCAACTAGAAACTGTAGGTTTTACATCTATATTACAGAGCAATGTTAAACAAGTGTGCTGGCGTTTTGAACTAAAGAGTGTTTGAGTTTAAGTACTACATTCATGATTACACAATACTTTTAAATATATATTTGGTCGGCAGTATAAAACACTGATGTTGGTCAAAATGCAAATGTAGGGTTTTTCCACTTTTTTTAAATATACGTCAAAATCACATTTTCACTACACCGTAAATCATTTCCAACCCTGAATTTGTGGCATTGAGCCTGTTTGGATTTTGGATAGAATCTTTTGCACCTCTCGCCTTTGCAGCACTGAGCAATGACACAGCAGACAGAGGGGGCACAGGTGCTGACAGAGACACATACTGTTGTAAACATCATCTGATAGAGTTGTGGGAGCTTTCTGTGCTGCAAACCAGCCTGCCTTTATTGCTGGACCATAACCCCCAACTTTCCTTTTATTGATATGTTTCATATTAGATTGAAGTGAAGCATAGAACAATATGAGTTTCATGTCTAGATTTAGCCAAACTAACAAACATCTCTGGGCAATACTCCAAATGCCTCATCGAATATCTTTCGTTCACGTTTGAATTTTAATGGTGTATTTGTCTTCCTTCCGTCTCCAGACTCCATGCACATTGAAGACGTGGATGCAGTGCAGAAGCTCCAGGATGTGCTCCACGAGGCCCTGCAGGACTACGAGGCTTCCCAGCACCAGGAGGATCCCCGCCGGGCGGGCAAGCTGCTCATGACCCTCCCCCTGCTCCGCCAGACCTCCACCAAGGCTGTGCAACACTTCTACAGCATCAAGCAGGACGGCAAAGTCCCAATGCACAAACTCTTCCTGGAGCTGCTGGAAGCCAAGGTCTGAGGACGGGAGAAAAGATGGAAGGACAGCCAGACTCCAGTCTGAATCTCACTTTGAATGACCTCTTGCTCTTTTACACGCACACACTCTTACACACACGCACGCACACACAGAAATATGTCCCTTAAGTACGTCTGCTGACACGTCCCCCTATGAATAAACAAGTAACCTAAACCTCTTACCTGAACCCCTGAACCTCCACCGTCTTTGACAAAGGGCGCTCACTTGACTTTTTGTTTTGGGGGAAGATGCAGACAGACTGACATGACCCCCATATTACCAAGGAAAGAAGATATTTCCTTTTAAAACTCGTATCAATCACTCAACAGTTACCACAGTGACTCCAAACATTGAAGATGGCAAAACTCTGCATTTAATAACGATTAAGACGTTATTAAAGACAAACGCTTAAATGAGGACACATTTAAAAAGAAACTGAAAACTCTTCATTTTAGTTCTGAGAGACTGTAAGACTGCACTCGTGTCTCCTCCACCCCCCTCCACCCACCCCCCACCCCCCTATTTCCCCCAACAGAGTTTTTTAAAAGTGTTCAAGAAGAAAACGAGTGGAGAAAAAAAAAAGAACACTAAAGAAGTATTAATGACGTTTGTTGTAAAATTACATGTACAATGAAATTTGGATGGATGGACAGAAAGAAAAGAAGAGGAGATTTCGCCCTGCCAAAGAATGGAACTCATCCATTCAGAGGATGCCAGCAAACTTTACTGTCATAACCCAAAACTGTTTCTGGTTCGATCTACCGGTGGCTTTCAATGCTGGGCCTCACGAGTGCTGCTGGTTTTCTGTTCCACCAGTAAAATGTTTCTGGGTATTATGAAAACCAGCAGGGCCAGGGCCAGGATTAGAAACCACTGCTGTGAACACTTTCTGGTTCTCCCTAAATTCAGATCCTGGTTTCCCATGACTCCCCAACTTCAACAACAACTTTACTATTTGTTGAGGACCAGCGACCCTGGCCTGCCAAACCTCTCACTATAACCATAGAATTAGTGTTCGCACCCTTGACGTGGCTGAAAATGTTTCAAAATATTCAAACCACTTGAGGCGTGATTGACTAGTTTATAAGTCAAAAATATTACTTAACGAAATACGACTTGATCTATACTGTCAAGAATGGATTCCTGCTTGTCCAACTGGTAGATGTAGGCTCAGTCCGCGTTCTCTGTACTTATTGTGTCAAACACTCCTCTTGTGTTTGGACGTCTGTTTGGAAACCTTTTCAGCCGCTCAGTGGCCCAAGTTTGTAGCTTTCCACACACAAGTCAGTAGAGATTTCAGTCTGTCAATGTGCCATCAAGAAAAGTCCAGCCCATGCTCATCACCCAAACTCCGAAAACTGCAAAAAAAAGTGTCACTCCAGTACTACCCCTCCGTGCTCCGTTGCATTCACAACTCCCAGCTCATCTCTTGCGTCAGCACAGAGATCTTTTTGTCATTCAGGGAGTGATGGGGGCGCTTCAGTCACTCAACGCAATACAAACCAGAAGGAAAGGTGTGCTGACAAAACTGACTACTGAAGAACAACTACTGTTGCTTTCAAACTCCTTATTTATTTTCTTAATTTCTATGTTGAAAATAATCTTAGCGACGAAACCAGTATTAGGGCTGTAAATAACTGTCATCCTGTATATGACATATAACACGGCTTTGTTTTTGTTATTAATATTGTCTTCTTAAAACTGAATCAATCAATATGTCTTTCCTTTTTTCTATCAGCTTGACCACTTTCAGCAATTATCATATATATATAAATATAACAAGTAATAATGTATTAACAAATCAGCGTTTATCTTAGACAACTCTGAGCAATAGTGGTTTTTAAAGGAGGGGTTTGTGCATATGGACTAAGTCTGCAATATTAACATAACGTGCCAGTCTTAAATTTGGGAGAGAGAGGATGGGGATTTGAGGAGAGATTGTAGCTTCTCTTTCTCTCTGTGTAACTTGCCATAAGCTATTAGATAACAGTCAACATTTCGTTTGTTAGAGGAAGTTAGACGGGAATAAATATGGACCAGAAATGTGAGGGTGAGACGTTAACGCTGCCGTCACGTAAAAAGCCGTGTGAAGAATGATCATTGTGAGGGCTGAAGAAGTAACGCAGCCAAAAACGAAAAGATCCAACATCCAGTTTGCATTATCACATCGTTCTGATGTTTGCACCTTTCTTGTGACCGGGATCTTTTTGCTGTCACTTTTAATCTGATTAAAACAAGACGGCTCTTTGTTTAAAATGAGCTTTTCAAGTCATACACAGTTTTTTGTGCCCAAGGCTTAAGTTTCTCAGCAGAGTGCGGGGGCCATCAGAAAAACCTAGATCTGGGTCTGTGCTGAGGGAAGCGGTGCCAGCCAAGACAAAACAACATCCAAATAAAGAAGATGTAAAAACTCCACGCGGACAATTTCATGTTAGCTCGCTGCTCCACTTCTTAGACGCTTTATTTGAACATTTTAAAGGAGATGTTTATGCGTTGTTATGGTTAAAACCAACGCTCCTGCCAAATAAAGTCGACATTGATCAAATGAATATAGGTAGTCTTTCGAGCAAATTATATAGTCAAATCCATTGCAGGCGGTTTTGCTGATATTTACGATATTTATCTTGTCTACTAGTTTGTGTTGTACTTCAAATCTACAACATGATTGGTATTTCAAGTCTCATCAAATGACATCTTTGAAAATGTGAATTCAATTCCCTTAATTAGCTCAACATGTAACCACGTAGAGGGATTTCCAGGCATCTTTTAAAGTCAAAGTCAAAAGTTGCCTGTTAAATTTAAGTGCATTCTTTAGTGGCAAGACATGGAAAGCTGAGTTTACAGGAAGCTGTCTGACATTTTACATTCAAGTGAGGAAACGTCGATTTCATCGTTATAGCAATATAGCAAGCAACAGGTGAAGGCAGTCGAGGGATTTTTTTTTTTAATGTCATTCCTAAAGCCGAATAAGAATGCCAAAATGCGTAATGTAGATGACGGTGTAATCTAATATAAAATGGCAACTTGTCACAGCTGAGGAGTGCTGCAGTTTAAGTGTAGTTGATCTCTAACATCACACGCTCTGTATCAAACATCAGTATTATTAGTAAGGGGTATTTTCTCAGCCTTCTTAAACATTGTATATTGTAAATTATACAGATTATAATTCTAACATAAGACATTTTATTGGAAACGAAATCGAGAAAAAAAAAAAGAAAAAAAAGGTAGTTCAGCCTCGATGTGTGTTTCATGTTCGCTGTTTTTTCTGTCAAGAAAAAACCCTGTTTCTTTAGTTTTTATCTGTTTTTTGTGTTAAAGTCTTCTTTTCCTCCTCTGTTGAGTCCTCTAAGGCATTGCTGTGTACTTTTTCTTGTGGTGATTCCCGTTCTTGTGCCGTGTGCTTCTTCTTTAGACAACACGGAGTAGAGTAGAGGCCATGTTGTCTGTCTGTCGGATCAGTCCGCTGCGGGTCTGGGCGCCGGATTCTCTCTCAATGCACCGAAACCGGATATAAGGCTCTTCTTCTAGGAACTTAACTAGACCACCAAGATCAAATTACAGTATTCATCTTTACCAAACTATACATAAATAATTTAATATTTAGTATCTAAATGAAGAAACACCATACAAGTATTTAAAAAGGGATCATTTGTGTAACTTTCCTGTAGAATAAACAATATACTGTATATCTTTAGGTTTAAATAACGATGAAATGAAAAGGACATTTGAGTAATTCAGAACTGTAGGTGACTCTTTTTTGATAAACTCGCTGTACATAACTGCCTTCCATACAGCTCGGCTCTTATCATCTTTCAGCAGTCAAAAAGAGAAAATATGAAGATGAAAAACTTTTTTTCCCCTATTGTTGTGTCCTGTTTTCAGCTCATTTCCTGGAAGATATCGTGTTTGACAACAAAGAGTAAAAAATGATCAGACGGGTGAACGTTAAGCTAAAGGTTTTTGTGGGTTGATGGGAAATGTTAAAGCAAAAGCTAAACATGTTTAGTTTGCACCTGATGTTTCTCGACGCACTCATTACATTGTGGGACACGTTTCTGCTTTGACCCCAGAATTAAGAACCACAAAGTCACGATTTAAACTCAAAGTCTCCTTTAATGGACATCTTACTTTACTTATTGTACATCTTTATATACATTTATAGATTCTGCGCTACAAATAGCATAAACTCAAAGATCTGGGACTGATCAAATGTCCTAAACATTAACATGTAATGATTTTAGAGAAGAAATATACATACAACATATTTCACATGTGCATAAAATATATTTGTAGGCGATATCCCTGATGACAGAGTTGAACTTCCTGTTTTGATTGTAACTTAAAACACCGTCTCATTGTCAGAAAGATGGTATTTCGTATTATCATCCTCTGTACTTTAATCTACAAACAACTTATGGAAGAAAGGTGCTCTTTTCTTACTATTGTTTCTCTTCTGTTTTTGTTTTTAATTATTTATTCAATCCTGTGTACTTCTGAACAATTCAACACGATGAAAGATTTTACACGTCTCCCTGAAGTGATTAAGGCTAAACTGGAATTGGTTAAAAGCCATGTTTTGAAAGGATTCAAGTTAGATTTATACATTAGCCAATACAGATTTGTGCTTATACGTGTTTCCAAATGTACTTAAATATCAAAGTATAAGCGTCAATTGTTAATTGAAAGTTATGGTCATGACAGGAAATGGTTCGCCTTTTTTTTCATAGTAAAAAAAAAAAAGAATAAATCTACCGGCTAAACTCAGGAGGGAGATTGTGTGATTCTTTCAGAGGTTTCGATACAACTTGCTGCTCATAGCCAAGATATTGTTTAGATGTACAAGACGAAAGTGTTTTCATACAACATTTTTCTTTTCTAGTTTAAAAGCAATATTTTGATAACTGTGCAATGACGAGACAAGAGCTGCACTTGTTTGTGTTTTGTGTTCTACATCTAAATGCCGTTGTAGCTGTAAAAATGATTCTGCGGTTAGTGTTAAAACCATATAAATGACAACAAACCAAACTGGTGTTTTCTATTAGGAGCGTTGAGGGAAGGACTGTCTGGGTTTTTGCAGAGCCATCGATAGAAAGAGTTTGACCTGGTTGCACTTTGGGCGCCATGTTATCGCCCTCATCTGGAACTTAGATCCATTAGCTGCAAATACTCTATGTAACAATAGCTTAGCTGGAACAGAAGGACGAGTTATTTAGGCGTAGGGACAAGCAGGATTGTCCATCTACAGTGGCTGCCCCTGAAATCTGCTAAGGCCAAACTGTGTCTAGCTACAGCTCTACAGTGTTTAGTCATTTAGTTGTATTTAATCCCCAAATGTAACTGCCACTTTGTGCTGCAGATAACCCTGCAGTCTGAATTTGCAAATGTGAAGAAAATATTTAAGGGAGAGAGAACGATGACACATTTGGATACAAAGGATATTTAAAGATTAAAAAAAAGACCCTGGCGTTGTGGAGAAGAGTTGTGTACGAGAGAAGACCCTGTAGTGTTATTAAAAACATGTCCGTAGATTTTAGATGTGCTTCACATCAGTAAATGAAAAAAAAAGACAAAAAAAGAAACAATAACCTGTATATTTTTGTGACGTGTATCATACAAGTGTGCTCCAACAATAATGTCCATTTGTGTAAATGTATTTATTTCACATTGTATATATTGTTCAATGCAAAAAGAGAGACCTATGATTCTGTAACTTAAACTACTATGGGTTGAAACATTACATGTGTTACTCCAGACTATGCCTTTCAGGATTATTACAGTAGAGCAATATCAATTAAAACCAGGCTTCCAGTTTTGACACCTGTCTTTTGTCTTTGATTTATACACACATTTCTTTCAGAGTGGTACCAAACAATAAGCACATAATTTATGAGATAGTTCACAGAGCAAGCATGCTAGTTTCCAGCAGTGCTGTACTTCGCAAGATTATGTTTACACCGCGTTCAGACAGACAACAGTCCTGAAAAAAAAAGCGCCGCCCCATTTATTTGAATGAGGCCAGGTCGGCTATGCCGCAGAGGCAGTGAAGGTTTGTCCGCCAAGAAAGTTGAAGCTCTACTTTTGCAGCATCATCAAGCGAGGCCAATCAAATACATGCCAGCATACTTATATTACTTTATAACTCTATTGTTATTATTCTACTCTACCTGATAATCGCCGCAATGAAACAATAAAATAATTGA
>CALSBV010012174.1:3248844-3263421 GCA_943590825.1 Bovichtus diacanthus | reverse complement strand
TTATTAGTGCAGTTATTAAAACGTATTTTAACATGTATTTTAACAGTCATTGTTAATATGTGTCTAAAGCATTCTAATTTGTAGAAAGTTTAAGATGAAAATATGTTTGTGTCAATGTTTGAGAGCACAACTTAATTGTAGAATATCCATCTGTTTTTATTTCCTCATCAGTGCCATAGTGCACTGCGCCATAAAGAGGTAAACAACACAGTTTTAGTAAAAAGACTATAGTCTCACATCTGAGGATATTTCATTCATTGATTCACTCTCTGTGGCCGGAGAGGATCACCGTTGCCTAGCGACGGCAGTAGCGTTCCTCAGCTCTCTGAGAGCCACTTGTGTGAAACACAGACGCATGCCACGTAGGAGGGGGGCAAAGCATTACTGCCAGGCAGGGGGGATTATTAGGCTTTTTAAATTGCATATTGATGCCTCGCTGTCACTGACAATCTTTAGTATTTTGTAACAGATGCAAAACGGATAGTTCTCAGCCGCCTCGCGGGCTCTGAAGTCCCGTTACCTGGCAGCACTGTAACGTTGCCTCATCGTTACTTACTTTGCGCCCAATATCCTGCCGCCTCGAGCGCTGCTGGCCAGATGGCTGCTCGCGGTAATCTCCTTAGCAGCGCGCGCCGCATGTTCTGAATGAGAGAGGTACGACAGAGAGAAACACAATTAGGAGGCTTTGACAAGTTCAGCTGCACTGTCATTCAGTGGTTCTGTGTGGGCTTGAGCGGCGGACAAACACAACTCAAGTCATGTTTGGAGAGGACTATTTTTCCTGCTGGAGCGGCGCCTGCTCTCGCTGACAGACAGGTGTGTGGAGAAGTGCAGGTAGTCCGCTTGTTTAGTGCGGCTCACGCCAGACAGAGCAACAAGTTGAGTGTGTGTCGACGCTGCTCTGGCGATGGGGATAGAGCTTTGTGCTGCTGGGACTCCACACCGACAGGTAACCACGAGGAGCTACCAAATATTGTATCATATAATATCTGCATAGATTTACAAATTTGTACGTCACATAGCACCTGTTATTAGATACACTGTGAGCTTTCCTATTTTCCATCGGACAGGGAGAGGGTCTAAGTAATTCAACACTAGAGATGACTGCACTGCTGGCCTCTTTTTGTGTGTCCAAATGTGAAATTGAAGCTGATAAGTATTGTAATGAAGAGAGCTTTGGCCTAAGCCTCAATTTCCAACAAACTTATGTGAAAACCCGTTTAGTTGGATACAAACCTGGAGGCCAGATGCCAGAGGAAAAAGGGCATGTTTAATTCAATGGAAAATGAAGAAAAGGGGAAAGCAATGTAGCAGTATCAGTTGAGCTGTGCCTCCATCAAGCTGTACATGATAGTGTAGGCTTTGGCTAGGGAATAGCCTGCATGGCATTTCACTCTCCTCAGATTTGTCTCATGTTGGATTTTGGTCTGACCACGTCTCTCTTTCCTTCTCTCCTTCTCTCTTTTCCCTCTCTAGATTGTGAAATCCTACCTATCATGTGAAGGCTTTGGTTGTGGTTTGTGTGTGGGAGTGTGTGTATGTGTGCGCGCGAGGAACAGAGACAGTGTAACAGAGCTAAGCTTCGTAGCCTCACCCTAGGGGCACTGGCCTGTAAAAAAAAAATAAAAAAATGTCCCTGTAACCCTGGAACCATGACAGTCATCACTTATTCAAGCGCTGCTGGAAGGTTTCGGAAAGAAATCCAGGTTCTTGAACATCCCTCTGACCCGGGGAATGTTGCAGAACCCCTGCTCAAGATCGGAGAACCTCGGGCGATGCTGGACCCCTCGGAGAACTCGATTCCAGAATCTTGTGGGGTCAAAGGGCAGAGATGGATTGATCAGAGAGACGATGAGGGAGGAGTGGAGGGAGAGAAGGCAAAAAGGAAGAGACAAACATGGGGCAGAGGAGTCAGCCGAGAGAGGATTGAGAGAGGATGGAGAGTGGAGAAGTGTAACTTAAGGAGCAAATGTAACAAGAAAGTTGGGGGAAAATACGTGGCAAGAAAGGACAAGAGCAAGAAAGATGTGTCTGGGTGTTCTGGGATTCTGTCAGCTGCAGAAATAGGTGGAATCAAGCAACTGGAGAAAAGGATGGGGAAAAGGAAGATATGGCCTGTTTTTTCTTGGCCATTTCACTTGAAAAACATCACTGAAAGAGGGAAAACCACGATGAAAAAGATGCAGTTGATGAATATCTTTCTCTGGTTTACTCTCCTCCTCTTCAGCCTGTGTCCAAAACCTGCTTCATCACAGGTAAAAGTGGCTTTCAAGGGCCAATTATAATTTGTGATCTGGAAAACTGGAATAGTAATTGTTAACAGAACAGACAATGTACTGTGTATTTATTATTTGATGACTATCAAATAGGCTTTTTTTGGAGCAGACATTTTGACCAAAATAAAAAAGCAGAGGTGTTACTAATAACATTAACGATGGCTCTGTTCTATTCAAGTGTATGTAAATGTGCTATATACATAGAGTATGTCTAATGGTACAAGATTTGCCTGTAAAATGGTATATTATAAACCTATTCTCTAATTATTATCACTAAAATGTCATTGTACTGTAGGTAAATATTGTATTTCTCAGGTTTTTGGTCTTCACTATTACTGTAAGTCAAAATTTCAAGAGATTTAGCTTGAATCGTATGATATTAATTATAAACCGTCTTCATTCTTAGGGAAATTTCCCCCGCATGGAGAACATTGCTGCCTTCAAACCCGTGTCCACCTCTCCGGCTCGTTCCACCTGTGGGGTTCCAGAGCGGAGCAGCTACTGTCAGTCGCCGTCCTCCCAGACTGAGCTGATGACATGTTATCAGGCCTTCTGTGTCCAGGAGTGTCCCTATAGGTCCTCCACACCTCCCTATGCCCCACTGCTTCTGCCTGCACACAGGTAGGTAGATCAAATCCACAGTAATGTTATTAAGATATTTATATGACCTCTGACCTTTTCAGTTCATGCTATATTAAAAAAAGCAAAACTGAAAAGAGGTCCTTTTCAGAGAAAATATTTGATTTAAACTTTATTCCACCAGGGGTACCTGTGTAACTGACAGTAATGACACCCGCCCTGGGACTGACACAGAGGCTGACACCAGTACCAGTTCAGAGGGGCTTTCTGGTGGATCCAGTAGTGTGCTGTTTCGGCCAGTCAAGGGTGGATGCCTGGTCTCTCCCCCCTCACAGAAACAAGGAGCATTGGGTTCCCTCACCCTGGCATTGTGGATAAAACCAAGCTCTCCTGGAGAGATGTGAGTTTATTTTTTCGTAATTTCTAAAAAATGAGAATAATCTCAGTTGCAATGTTGGAGATACTGTATGAGCCATCTATGTAATAGCTTTACATATGAATATGGTAATAGCTTCGAATGGAGTTGACTACTAAAGTCATCTTGCAGTAAACATAGTATACTGTGCATTACAAAATTAATGGATTGATAATTTATGGATGGATGGAGCTAGCTATTTGTCTCTGGGCAGTCCAGTAAACACACATCAGTAAATGTGCGGTTCACTAAATTACATATTCTTTTAAAGTTGTATATCCTGTGGCAAGAAGCAAATGCCAGATACAGCATATGACAGCTGTTCATGGCAGCCAACTGATGTTTCCTGTGTCTGTATGACAGTTCATGCAGTAACTTTGATTAGTTGAAAAGATTTGATCTTGATTAAAGTAAATGGTCTCACTCAAAGTATCCTGGTTTTACTCATCACGGCATGTGATTCATTAAAACACTATACAGCTAGAAATGCTTCAAAAACTTTGTGAAATTATATTATAATAGCCAGAATTAGCCTTGCTCAATAGCACATTGGTAGTGCCCAGGAGGCTCCTGGATCCAAATATCATACTTGGTCTGTGTGGGGACTTGAACCAGCAACCTTTGAGTTCCCAAGACAAGTCCCTACGGACTGAGCGACTGCACCACTGATGACTTTACTGGTGAGGGAAGGTAAAGAAACAGGTAAGAAAACTGACGGTTCACATCGCTGTTTAAACATACTGTGTCTCAATCAGAAAATTAGACTTCCTGTAGAAACTTTACTTTATGGGAGAACATATAAGACTGAGAAGAAATAACAATGCAGTGATACAGAGCAGTCGTTACAAGTTGTTATAGGTATGAGGATATACTGTATATATTCAAATCCTTGTAGCCTTCGTGGCAGAAATAATAACATTTTTGTGTTTTAGTAATAGATCACAATTACTGATGTACTGTATCAGAGTAGTCCAACAGTGTCATGTGCTGCTGATGAAATACAGCTTCTTGCTGGAATTGCATTAATGCTGTGATGCATAGTCAAATGTCAGATGTGAAATTATTTCTAATATGATTTTCAAACATCGAAAGTGCATTAAAGAGAAAGCCCTGTGATATTGATCTAATAACGAGGAACAATCAGGTCAGGTCAGTATCAGGAAATGTTGGCAAACCGCAGGCTGTCATGTCTCCTACTTAGACATGTTGTGTGTGAGAGACGGAATGGAAGTGTGCTGGTATGTTGTAGGTAGGGCTGGCATGGTGGAGAATTACACACACCCGGATCAGCTTACACACACACACACAAAGCACTGCACACACACACACATGCACACACACACAAAGCACTGCACACACAAAAAGAGATCAGTTGGCTTTACTTCGCAACCCCATCTCCTCCTCCAGCATACGGCAACACTTACATTTAGAGTAGGTTGCTCGAACAACATGGGATGCTTGTCATGAAACTAGAAATAGGCTAAACTAACATGAGGTCTTGGTTTCTATTTGCTGGTTGAGTATGTGTTATTGAAATGTAGCTATCAAAAGAGTACTCAACCGATTTTACCATTGGACTCCTGTAACATTGTTGGACCCGGGATTCCTTGACAAAACCTGGGACTTATATTACCCACAATGCAACGTGACTGCTGACAGTTCACACAGTTACAAATATGCACCTCCGCAAGACCTGTAAAGAGGCTTGAATGTGTAAAATCTGTATAATTAATGTAGCTGTTGTCCTAAATAACTACCCTTTTGGCAGATTACTTTTGTAGTAAAATGATGTCGTAAAATGTTAATAGACTTTCTTTTAATATGATCAGAAAGTGTTGGCTCCATGTGGACAAACAAGGAAGGCATTACTCAGTGAGAAAATAATGTAATCTTTGTGGATTAAAAAAGTTTTTTTTTTTTAAGTAAGCTGTTATGGTTTTATTGAATTTTTATGAGATAAAGTCTGTCAGCATTCACATGCGGTCTTTCACGATGTGCTGCAAAGATAAACGCGACTCATAACTTCTCAGTGGGGGCAGGTCTGAAGAAAGACCTAGAGCAACACTAAGCAGGTTTCACGTGTTTTTAAATAATACACGATGTTCAGTTTAAATGTTGCTGTCGGTTACATCCAACTCTGAAGGGGAATCCGACGGAGATCGCTCCTTTTAAACTTCATGCCGTGATTTTGTTTGTGAAGTTGTCTGGGGATTCAGATGACAGACTGGTCTTGTTGTCTTGGTTTGCCGAACATGACACCTGTATGCACCTGAATGCATCTGAATGGAAGTAATATCTCTCTCCTCACTTTCCCTCTCTCTCGTTCTGTTGCTGTCGTTGGCCATCAGTCTTTTGTTGTAGAGACGATCATGGCTGCCATCAAAGAAGCCAGATGAAAGGAGGTCTCTATCCTCACCTCTGTCCATCTCTCCTCACCCCTCTGTCTTTGTCTCTCCCTCTCTCTGTGATTTCACATCCCTCCCCTCATCTGAACAATGAACAGAGCCAGCCACCTGTTCTCACAAATCGTAGTTTTTACTATAGCGTGGCTTCACTTCCAGAAATTGATTATGAAATTATGTTTTTATTGTTTGAGGGTGCATATTTTTACTAAATATTTATTTTGAGTCTGGTTACATGCACTTGACTAAAGTGTTGTTACATGGACAACATGGAGTAAAAGTAGATGTACCATGTCATAAATATCACAGATGATGGAAAGCCTTATTTGTTGTTGTGCTTTATTTGAACAACAAAATATCTTGAAGTTTTTTTGACAACTTGTCTTTTCCCCCAATCATTACCTTACCTTGCCCTAGCAATGAATGCATTATAGCTCAAGTGCACAAGTCAACAGAATGTTTAACAGCAACAATTTTTACCATCGACTAATCATTTATAAATATAACGTACAATTTTCAAGCGAAGATGCCAAAAGTTTACTGCTTCCAGCTTCTAAAATATGTGAATTTGCTGGTTTTCTATAATAAAAAACAGAATATCTTTGTTTGGTTGTTTCTTTTTTTTTGACAAAACACGCACTTTAAATACGTTAACATAGGTTCTGAGATGGGCATTTTTCACATTGTTCTGACATTTAATAGACCAAATAATTAATGATTCAAAACGATAATATACAGCTTAATCAATTATGACAATAACGCTAAGTTGAATTAAGACTCTTATGTTTGTATTAGACGTTTTCACACAATAAGCGTTTTCAGTCCAGTAAATCAGTTCTTTAGTACGTAATCAACTTATATAAACGTTCTTCTTGCACTCATTATCTCTGTCTGTCTTTCTATCCTGAGGTCTCTCTCTGCAGGCACACACACACTCAAATCATGTGCAGACATACATACATACTGTATGGTCTCTTTCTCATGCATACATCTATCTGATTTATAGGGTATGTGGCTCTTGGTTCATAAAAGTCATGATTTCCCATAAAATGTCAGTGATGGTGGTTAATGTGACACGTGCAGGGTGTGTGTCTGTGTCTGCACCCAGTGTAGCAGCTCAAACCCAGCAGTCATGTAAAATATTGATATTCCATGTGTAAATGTCAGAATGAGAGACTGTGAGTGTGAATGTGTGTAGTGGCATTCGACTCCATGGGTTTGAGAGTCCATTCTTCCTTTATTCTTACTTCTGGGTTAATTTACAGCAACTTATCATTGCCAGATATTCAAATGGAGCGTCTGGACTGTCCATGGCTGCTGAACTAATTCTGTTGCATATACGTGTATTGTGTTTCCCTCAGGATGCTGTTGGAGAAGAGCTCAGGGGAGCGGCTGGTTTTTTCTGTGACGGTGTCCGAGCAGGCGGTCATCCTGCGGTATGGCCAGTCCAGCAGTCACACTCCTCTGACCGTCAGCTTCAGAACAGAGGGGAGGCTCACACTGGAGAAGTGGACACACCTGGTTCTGCAGGTAACAAATCTCAAGGGTTTGGGGATCCCGATAGAGGCATGAGAGACAACTGCCCTGTTAAACAATGTCGGTCACTATGAGAGGCACATGATTATGAGCGTGTATGTCTGTGCATCCTTCGAGTGAGTTTGAGTGCATGAAATTCAATCAATCTACCTTAGAAGACGTTTGCGTTTAACCGTTGCCATAAGGGTTGTGAAATCGGAATGGTATTTTTTATCACAGACGTACTGTCTCTTTATCTTCCTCTCTGTCTGCGTTTCTCTTTCATTCTCTGTCCATCTTTTTCTCTTCCTCTCTACGAGCTTGTGGTAATTATACTGGCAAACATCTGCTTTGGCGCAGCTGCTGGGGCCAGGGGCACGCACATTACATGAGACACACACAGACAGACGATGCCTCACACTTTCAACACTTTCAATTTCAAAAACATCTATGTCCTGTATGGAAAACTAACTTCAAACCCCCTGGAACTCTTTGAATTTGACTTGTTTTTTTAAAGTCTATTTAGGTCTGTGGGTATTTTCAATGGTTTACTGTGTAAAACACAGAAGTTGATGTTGTGCTTTTGTAAGGTTTTTTATTTAATTACTTGGATAAGTTTGAAATGCATTTTTGTGGATAACACAGTACTTCGATATCTTGTTATTTAGGAGTCGTTCTGGTACACTGGAGATCCTGTAAATAATATTTGGTCAGTTCAGTTTCAGTATCAGAATGTGAGTATGATAATTGAATACTTGTTAACATAATTTACCATTATCACAGAACCATAGGAAATTGAAGCTCTGTGAAGATTTGCATTTCTTAATTGTATTACATACTTTCTGTAAGTAATATAACAATATATGCATTTATTATCTCTCTTTTTGTGTTTTCTTTCAATCCTTTATTTCTCCAGAACCAATTGACTCAAGTGGTACATCAACTAGACATTTTAGAAGGCATCAGAAGTTAGAAATACAAGACGGTCCTCAACAAAAAAAGGCTTTCACAAGCTCTGATCATTCTGAAATGGCAACTAGTGAAGTGGAGAGAATCTTGAGGCCACAAATGAATCCGTGTGTGTGTGTGCATGTGTGTGTGTGTGTGCGTGTGTGTGTTTCTAGTCTGTTGTAGAATATCATTTTACAGATTACTCCACTGGACAATCTTTATCTTTCAGCATCTCTGAATAACATCAAGGTACCTAGGGAGAACATGGTCACCATGACAAGCCTAATCACTCTACGTGTCTGTTACTGAAGCTGTTTGTTGCTCTACTTTTTACCTGGGTAATCTTTGGGCCCAATCTTTCTTTACTGCATTTATCCACAACACATTTTGTTAACCTTTTTTTATTGCCCCTAACCGATACTTATTGCACTACGATACACATTGATTATGACATTATATTAACCTATTGATGACATTTTAAATCATGAATTCTCAAATGAAATCTTAAATAGTAAAACAAAAATCAATAAAACAAACAAAAAGCCTTGGATAAAACAAGTCAAAGTACTTGTTTTAAATAGTAAAACAATATTTAAAAAGGTGACTGACTAATAATCTGTTTCAAATAGATAACCTTTTTGATAATCTTGGTATCCATAAAGACATTTCCCTATTCATATTCCATTTTCAAGATAAGTCTTAATTCAAATTAAGTTTCCAGTGGTTTCTTTAAAAGAGACTGGAGGTGCTAAATGCAGGTAGATAAAGGATTGCTCTGTATATCAACTGCAGTTTGATTTAAAGCACGATTCAAGGCTCGAGGGGTAAGCCAGGAATGAGGAAATGTTGACCAGTACTTAAAATGATTGTGCCCAGCCAGAAAATCTAACTTGACAGTTTAGTTTACTGGCTGGCTGACTGGTGTTGATGCCTGGTACAGTAATTTGGCTGTCCAGTGTGTTGTAGGCTAAATGTAGTGTTGCTTATGGCTCAATTGCTAACAAGTGTGTGTATGTGTGTGTGTGTGCGTGTGTGTGTGTGTACACAGTATGCATGTACACAGTATGCATGTATGCCCTTTAGAGATCAGGTTTGTACATACAGTACGTGTATGTACAGTATCTGTGTTCTACATGTCCATGTAGGCATGGAAAAGTGTAAGGCTTGCAGGTATTTTTGCTCAAATTATGTTGCGTTGGTGTTGCTTGGAGGTGTTTTGAAAGTATATGTGTGTGCATTCTTGTGAATCAGTCGGCCTTTCGTTTAATGGTATGATGATGTGATCTGTTTTGACCATTCAGAAGAATAACATAATCATTCTTGACACTCAAACACCATTCACATCCTCCCATATTTGTGCATGCACACACACTTATCTACTCACTCACTCACTCACTTATACACACAGATGCACACTCGCACACTTACAGCTCAGCGATAATTTGTAGCAGACTTGTCAGCCACAATACAGACATTACCCTATGAAGGAGCTGGGTAATTTAGAAACCTTTCCTACACACACACACACACACACACACACACACACACACACACTAGTGAATAACATCAAGTCATCTGTCGGTTTGAAAGATCAAAACACCAAAAAAGACAGTCAAAAGGAATACGGGTTTCCAAGTGCCAGGAGCATTTCACACACACTGACACGCACACGCACGCATGTACACACACAGTGCCAGGAGCAAGGTGCTGTAGGGATGCTGGTGCTCCCTAGGTAGTTGTCTTATCTGATTATGGTAACGATGTCGAGAATAGTGGAGGAAAAGGTAGCCTGGGGGAGGGAGGGACTGAGAGAGGAGAGGAGATGGGGAATGTGAGGGAGGTGGCTCAGTGTTGTTAAGTGATGATGCTTACGAAGTCAGTTTACTGTGGGACCCACTTTCCTGTACATTTCTGCAGAATTTATTCATCGTAGCTCTCCTTGTATGTAAGAAAATTACCTCTACTACCGGAGGGATGGGTACGACCGGTGTTCCAGTGGCTGATGATGTGTGTAATTAACATAACTTGTTCCCTCTGTGGGTGTGTTTTTGTTATCTGAAGTGCCTCGCTTACTGTGATTGCATGAGGACAACATTGGGCATTTGACACCATGGACTGAGTGGTTGGGTAGGGAAAATAATGAGCCGCAAGCAGTTATATCCAGAGCCTCTTCACATTAAGATGAAGAGTAGGTGGGATATTCATAACAAAGCCATATCGGGAACAACACACCCAGTGTACCGGTGTGGGCCAGCGCAAATGGGATGCTACGTTCAGACTGCAAAATGACCGGCTATTATCGGCAGTTTACCCCCATGATGCTAGAGGCTCCTGTTGTCAAGTTTACCTGATTTGCCATTATTGGACAAATCCAATATAAATGCTATACTGTTGAGAGGCGCAGGCTTACTTTGGTAGAATTTGGCATTGGTTTACACACCCTTCTGTGCTGGCTCTAAATCATTTTTAATCAACTTATAACCACTTTTTTGTGGTATGCCTCTTCATTTGAATATCTTGCACTTTGTGATATTGTAGTATTGTAGCAAGGATAGAAACAGAAAAAATATAAAAGCTTAGAGTTGAAAATGTTCTGTAAGTCAGGGGGTTAGAGGAAATCTCGAAGAAGGTGTCAAGTGTAGAGAGGAACAGAGAGATGAAGAGAAAGTAGTGACAAAAATAGAAGGCAAAAGATGGAAAGAAGAGAAAGTAAAGGAGTTTGCGATTTAAATAGCTTTGGAGTACTATCTTTTGGAGTACCAGTGATTGACTGTGCGCCTGGAGGACCCCCAGAGGGGTCCGTCTGTTAGTGCCTGAGCAAATCAGCATTATCGGATGAGGCAGTGGCAGGGACAACCAGTCACACCGGTCCCATCACGACCCAACACGGCAGCATGAATGTTTAACACTCATGCGTACGCACACGTACACACACTCCTTTTCCTTTCTCTTACCATTAAACACATGGACACACTGGTGATGTACGTACTGCCTCCACATATACACAGCACCACAGGCACACACACAGAGAAACGGCTGGTTGCTTCTTTCAGAGGGCTCTTACCTGTTGCGAAAGACGGAGAAAAGAGAGGAGAAACAGATTTGTTAAGAAAAGATGAAAAAAGAGGTTAAGTGGGTGAGTGTCTGAGTGTCATAGTACGTTAAGGTCAAGTCAAGATTACAAAGACACACACACACACATCTATCTATATATTTATTGGAGGGAGTTGTTCCTATCTAATCTACAATTTGTTCTCTAGACCCTGACAGCTCATCTGCTTCACTACTCTGCACTCAGACAGTTCGGCTGCTAAAACTTCTACTGAATGCCATAATAAGCTTAATGAATGTTTTCATGCACAATTACTCTGGAAGACTCTGTGGCCTGTGTGTACGTCTGTATAAGGACTGGTCTGGTCTTTGCAGAAGGCACCTAATTTGCACCGAATGATCCGATACCACCACAGTCTTGCCATCTTTTCCTTTCTTTCTTGCATTGATGCATGTGCACTTGCCTCATCGCTCCACTCTATCTGAGACTGATTTTGTCTTTCTCCTTCTTCTGCCTTCTTCTTCTCTGTCCTTGGTCTGTCTCTCCTGCAGGCTCTGCTTTCTCTGTCATGAGTTCCCAGTACCTCTAGTTAAACCTTTTATAAAGAAGATTTCATGCATTGGTCACTATAAACACATAGATATGGACATTTACTTGCTCTTTCAGCCAAAAGTTCCAACCTTCTCCACGGCCAAGATACTTGAACCTAATTAGATTATTGCATTGATTTGAGACTTATTTGGATTTGTTGTCTTCACCACCATTGCCGTCATTGCTTTTTCTGATAACTTTAGATCCAGACGTCCGATGACTAAAATCCTTCCTATGGTTAAAATATATGGTTAGAAATGACCTAAAAATGTGGCTTAAAATTGGATAAAAAGTCAATTTATGACATCTTCTGGCAAAGAAATACAACGCTGACGCATGCGCCAAGAAGATACATACAAGATAATTTTCAGGCAAATATAAGGTATGTGTTGCTGTAAGAGAATAAAATGAGAAGAAATTAATATAACAACACTTTAAGACTTTATGCATATAAATTGATGACAGTGCTTGCTGCTTTCTGGACACACACATGCAGACTCACAGCACACTGACTCATAAAACTATCCCAATGCTTTTCCCTCTGTCCCACCGGGAGTGACAGAGACAGATTGTGAGACAGACTCAAAGTTAATGTGTGTGCGTGAGTGTGTGTTTATACATGTGCATGTGCATACGCTATGTGTCCGTGCATGGAGGCACTTTTTGTGCATGTTTCTGGAGGCTCTACATGTGTGTTTTGCGTGCATGTGTATGTGTGTGTACAGTATTTGTGGTTGTGTGCATGTGTGTGAAGGTGAGGCAAGGTTGTTATGTAGGGGTGAAGCGGACACCTCTATGGTAGCCCTCTGCCCGCTGGCACAGGAGGCGAAAGGGCACGAGACTGGCATCAATTACATAGTGAGAGAGGGAGAGAAAGGTGTGTGTGTGTGTGTGTGTGTGTGTATGTGTGGTGAGGGTCGAGATTTTCTGTCTTGAAATAATTTTTTACATTTATTTTGCGTTAGTGTTTCATGCCAGTGTGCAGACCGGTCCAGCTAAATAGTGAGAGCAAGGCACTAACACGGCCAGGGTTAGGGGTTTCATTCCCACTGGAGCTCTAAGATATGAGCGCTAAAATTGTATGCGTCAAGGGTGCTGCAAGGTGCTTTGGATAAAAGTATCCACCAAAGAGCATATGTTATGTTATGCCCTTTCTAGAAATATCCAAGCTAAAGTAGAAGATGCATGGCAGAGGTTAGTAACCCTATTAAGAGCAAATGAAAGGAAGCAGAATATTATAAAAAGAGGATGCTCAACAGTGAATATGAAAGTAATGTTCCTGCCTGGTAGTTGAGTTCTGCACTGAAACTGAGACCGGAACCCGTCCCGTACCTGTGTCTGTAAGAGCAGACCTCACTGAACAAGACTGGTACTGCCAAATTTGAGACTCAAACCAAACCTCTGCTTTGTTTTAATTATTTCTTCCCACTGGCATTTACTGTATATCAATTTAGAAAATATTACCTACATGGACACAAACAGTTTGAATGGAGATAAGGAGGATCTGATCCACCTTTACTCTACTCTACTTGGGGATGTCATGATACCAGACATTTAGTAGGCGATACTAATACCTGTGAAATTCCACTATTTTCGTTTCCTATTTTGATACCACGGTAAAAAAGAAACAATAAATCCCATGTACTTCAACATACACTCCTGTATTACCATTTGCATGCTGTTTTTTCTCGGGACATCCCTATTAAAGATCACATTTATTTTTCACTTTCCCAATGAGGCAACTGCATGAGGCATTCCACTTCCCTGTGCGGAGTTTACTTGCCCCGGGACAGCGTTAATGTCGAGGCCTGTGTAGAAAATCGAGTACTGTCACATTTTAAGAATTTTGGCATCAACTTGCTACCATAAGTATCGGTTCTCATGACACCCACTACACAATGATGCTGACATTTTACATTTTATTACGTTTTTTTAAATGGATTGGATATCAGGCCAAGTTGTGTCTGATTTAAATATAGTTTCTTTGTACATCTCATTAATAAAATCATTTTTATTTTTTATTATAGTTACGGTTAATTCAATCACGTCATTACTTGAAGTTAAATGAAATTATTTCTACACAGTGAGGGGATACCCGAAGTTATACAAGAAGATTGGCAGGTACCCAAAGTTAATATGTCATAATAGAGAAAATGTTTCTTAATTGAAAAAATTTTTTCTTAATTAATCATTTTTTAAAATAACCAAACCTGAACCTGACCAGACCCAGAAACTTTAATCAACAACATGACCCAAAGCTGATACTTTGTCCAGCCCGTCGTGTAGCAGAAGTCTACCTGCTACACCCAAGCCTTGTCACGAGTCTTACTTCCCTCTTCCTGCAGCGTGATGCTGTGTGAGCGCCTCCTTCCTTGAATCCCTGGATGTCTCTGTTTTGTTAAATGTGACCCCTCTTTGCTTTCTGCTCTGAAAGGAAAAGTCTTAGAGACTTATGGTCTTTATTAAAAGGTTGGTGTTTCACCCTATAAATGTCTCTTTGCTCTCTTTTTTGTCTTTATATTTTGTCTCAGCTTTTATTTCTTGAAGATGATTCTCTCTCTGTCTCTCTCTCTCTCTCTCTCTCTCTCTCTCTCTCTCTGTCTCTCTCTCTCTCTGTCTCTCTCTCTCTCTTCTCTCTCTCTCTTCCCTCTCCCCCTGCCTCATCATCTATCTCATTCTCTCCCCCCTTTCATTGTCTCTCCCCCTCCACCTTCTTTGTCCTTCCCCCTTTCCCTCCCATTCTCCTTATACACACACACACACACACACACACACACACACACACACACACACACA
>CALSBV010012174.1:3224142-3248834 GCA_943590825.1 Bovichtus diacanthus | reverse complement strand
ACACACACACACACACACACACACACACACACACACACACACACACATACACACACACATACACAGGCACACTCGCTCTCTCTCCCTGTCTATCTCCCTGGGGACAATTTTCTTTTCTTAAATAAACTGTCATAGCTAGTGTTAAAATATGGGCCTTACATGGGGTGAGCGCGGCAAGGCAAAGGCATGGGGCCCTGGGCTGGTATAAAACATGGATAATATGCTGTGAGAGGTAATTGTATCTTTTAGCGCTGAGATGAGTAGAACAAATGTGTCTCCTCTCCATCCTCTCTCTCTCTTCCTCTCTCTTTATTCCCTTTCCTCCTCTCCTCCTCTTCCTATCTCTTTCTTTACACACTGCAGCCGTGCTAATATGATAGAGAGAATATTGGCTGTACATCAGAGCTGCTAACAGTTCATAGTGGGTAAGGGCAAGTATATAGGGGGGAGAGGAGTAAAGAGGGTGGGAGAGGCTTGGAGGGTGAATAACAAGAAGAGAGTTAACAGGAGTGAGAGAAAGAGAGAGGGAAAGGTGACAATATGCCTGGGGATGCAAAAGTGGTGAGCTGGGGATGCATAAAGTCACATTACACTTTTTGATTTCACTCAGTTTGGTTTTATTTAGAGGACAGGCATATCTGGGACTATCCAGCAAGCTTTTTTTAAGGTTAAGATGATCTGATAAGTCCGTCAAGCTAAAATCATCTTAACCTTAAGATGATTTTGGAGAAATGGGCCTGGATTTGTCTTTGAGTTCAAGCTTCATGAATATTCTATACAAACAAACTTGACCAAAAATAAGTTCTTATCTCCTTATCTAGGAGATTTTTTTAATAATTGAAATTTATAAAAATGCACCTATCCACAAGACAGGCCTTACAAATGATAATATTTAGAATGATATGCTAGGAATAAACAATACAGTATGTATCATATAAAACACATTTACATACAGAAGAGAGTATTGCCTTACCAACAGAAAATAAGCCAATAAAAAAAAAAAAAAAAGAAAAGGTAAAGAATGATACTGGATAAAATTATAAGTAAAAAGTAAATAAATAAAATTAAAAAGGGGTGGCTGCGTATAAATCTCATCAATGAACCAATTGTTAGAGGGCCTGTCTGAATGTTGTTTCTATAGTCAAGTATAATCAAGTGTGACTAAAGACTAAGTGGGAAACTAGTAGTGAAAATGGTGGTACCGTATTTTCCGCACTATAGGGCGCACTGGATTATAAGGCGCACTGTCAATGAATAGTCTATTTTCGATCTTTTTTCATATATAAGGCGCACCGGACTATAAGGCGCATTAAGCGAAACAAAACAGTCAGATAAGTCAAACTTTATTAAACGTGTTCACAAAAACTCTCAACATTGTTCAAACGTTAATGAGCGTATTCATAATAACTCCCAACCTTGTTCAGTTGTAACACGTAAAAAAAACAGTCTGATACCGCTAAATCAAACGTTAGCGTATTCACAATAACTCCCAACCTTGTTCAGTTGTAACACGTAAAATACAACACAATACACTCACTTGCAGCTGCTCTATTCCCATGTTCTACTGCGCGACTGATAGCCTTGAGTTTGAAGTCCGTGTCGTAAGCGCGTCTCTTGACAGGCGCCATTTTGGGGTCCTTATACACACACACGCTGTAATATTATGGTGAAGCACAGTATGTATCACTCCGCGACGCTCCTGACCACGGTAGCCGTAATGCTGCAAGCGGTGCAGCTTTGTAGTTTACCAAAGTCGTACTAAAACATTTTGACAGAGCGCGTGAGCGCCATGAACCACACAAAATCGCTTCGAGGTCAGTAAACACAACCAGAATTAATCCATATATAAGGCGCTCCGGATTATAAGGCGCACTGTCGTTTTTTGAGAAAATTAAAGGCTTTTAAGTGCGCCTTATAGTCCGGAAAATACGGTATTCATTTCTTTTTAATATTTCAGTTCAACAACCGTGGATTATATTCCATTTCTTCTCTTCCCTTTTCTCTCTTTCTTGACCCAGTGCCTTTCTCCAATGTCTTCTTGTATAACTTTCATTTGACAGTCGATAGTTGAGATACACAGGAAAGGAACTGGGATCAAACTGGGGAAGTTGTGGTTATATGGTATGGGTCTCACCAGGATGCTTTTTTTTTTATTTATTCACTTCGTTCCTATTTATGTTTCTTTCTGCACCTCCCAATATATTGAATTGTTCCTTATTTGAATGTATCGCTCATTAGAGTCTTCCTCAATGATGTCAAGAACAATCTGACCACATCACCTCTATCTTGCTCTCCTTGTATACTTTCCAAAATCTCTCTCTCTCTATGTCACTCTCTTTCCCTTGTATCCTGCTTTTTCTTCTTTCAACACTGGTGTCTTCCTCTCATTCACCAAACTCTTCAGTCCATGTCTCTCTTACTTTCTCTTTCTTTTCTCACTCTTTTTCTGACTCTCCCCCCAATGACAGCTTCACTGGCTGTGGAATGAGGAGTGTTATCAGTGAGTGGCATGTCAGTCACAGGGCAACACATCAGGAGGAGAGCGGCTGCGTGGAGGGAGCTTGGTGAGGCGGGATGCGTGGGGGCAGAGATGGGGATTAGAGGAGGTTAAAAGGAGAGGAAGAGATAGGTGAGGAAGAGCAGACAAGCATGAGGGGAGCAACAAGAGAGGGGAAGGTCTCAGAAAAGAAAACAAAAGACGGTTGAGCAGTTCAAAAGAGGAGGGTGGGGAAGAGATGGAGCAATGGAAGTGAAGTAAAGTACATTTTATTGATGTAGCCTAAAATCCCAAGTTTGTCTCAGAAACGTACAGCCACGTACAAAACGTACATGTATGTATTACACGTGCGGCACCTTCTTAAGTTAGTATATAAATGCCATATCAATTGTATGACAGTTGTTTACTTTGGGATGGGTTCACTCTTGTTCTTATTCTCACCTCTGTTTGTGAGGTTGTTTTTTGTGTGTTTTTGGCTGTTTTTAGTTATGTGTGTGCCCACTTTAAAATAAAAAGAGGAAACTGTCAATGTACTGTTGAAATTAGATTTAAAGTGTTTAAATGTGTTCTATTGGGTCAGTAAAAAATACAATTATTAAAGAAGAGCAGAGAAGATGTTGAGAAGAAGGTGATCTGGGTTGATGAGAAAAATATGGGCGACAGGGGGAAATAGTTTCTTCTGTGAGAAAGGTCAAACAGGGGCAGCGCAGTGTGTGTGTGTGTGTAAACTGGTGTTTTGTATTCACACACATTCACACAAACGCATATAGAACATTAAGCTCCTGCATGGAGCCCTGTACCGCTTTAGCACTTAATAGACTGATCGGACAGCAGTAAAATATGTATCTAGAATTGGTTTCCAGTATTAGTCATCTTTAAGGTTCCTCTCATCTACCTTGACCTCAAACTGTCACCTGCAGCTGAGATATCCCTTCTCCACATATAAATGAAATGTTCTTTTTTTTTTTTTTTTAAAGTCTGACACTGTATGCAACATGTCAGATGTTTGGATAACACCTGGCTATTTAGAATAATGAGAATTAGTCAGGGGAATTTCTGTGCGTTAACCTGTCCTGGACCATGATGAATTGAAAAGCTTTAGTCCAGCCTGCAACTGCCGTATGACTGCTGTCTGTCTGAAACCCCTCTACATGTTAAGTATGGCAACAAAGACTTACTTCAAAAAACTCAAGTTCATCGTGAATAACAGCTTCAAGTCTGCTGCAATTGTACATTGTATGTCTTTATGAAAGCTATATGCTTGCTTACATTGCTGAGTATTTAACATTCAAAGGAAACGGACATTACACATGCATACACATTCATAAACCCATTGATAGATAATGTTGCTTTTAAATACAAAGTTCTTCATGGTTGAGTGGTATGGTTAAGTGTAGTTCGCTGAGCATTGATCAAGTTCATGGAAGATTAAAAAGTGTTGCTGCAGCCCAGAGACACCTAATTCCCCTCCTGTCCTATACTTGTGGTTAGTTGTTAGTGATCTACCTATGCACAAACCTTCTTACATTTTACCATTGCAAAAAAGAAAAGATAAAGGTTGACTAAACAGGCCATCTCAGTTGTACCTAATGCATAATTCTAGCCTGTGATGTACGGTATACTACAAGATTTCAAAAACTGACTTTTTACTTTTACAGAGTGTGTTTTTTTTATCGGAAAGATACAGACTGCTGTGTGTTTGGTCCATAGTGGTTACAAAAGTAAAAGTTGTTTGTTATACTGTTAGATTTTAGAATGTATTATTGATTCAACACTTTTGTATTACTGGAACAGCAAACCTGGGCTGATTTTATTCAGATTTTCTCTACCACCTTTTACTTTTGTGGCCTACAGCTACAAAGTGAGCTTAGAAGAAACACTGCTGTCCACACTGTGTACTGAGCCATGGCTTGGCAGGAGTGTGAAAATCGAGAAGAGCTTTAGTCAAAATGCCAGTCTACAGATCACTAAAAGCTTTCCACTCAGGGTTTCCCTGGGCTTTTAGAGAGGCTTAGGTGGTAACATTGCCAGTGGGGTGGGTTTTGCACAGGGAAAGGGTGCTTGAAACTCCCTAAGAGCACAGACACCTTTTTGAAGGAAATTGTTTAATAAGGAAAGGATAATAATGAAACTTTACTCACGAGAAGACGTATAAAATATGTTACGGTACGATTAATTTGATAGTCGGGTAAAACACTTTTAGCACTCCCTATAGGTGATGATGATGATGCAGTACATGGACAATTAAACAGCCACCAGTTTTTTCACAGAATTGCAAAAGTAACACAATAACTGTAGGTAAAATATCAAATAATGTGGAAAAATGCAATGTTGGTGCCTGTTAGTTTTAACAGGAGTCGTGGCTTTGCAGGAATGTCACAGGAGAAAAGAGCATGCAACCAGGCCAGGTACTAATGGAGCCATGGATAGTGGCAGGGACCACAGGTGGTGCAGGGGTTAGATTCAATATCCAAGCTGGCCCAGGATTGAACTCCAACGAACTCCTCCCTCTTTCCATTTTCAGCTTCAATCTTAATGTGAATGTGTGTATCAAATGAATATCCTGTAGCTTAAGTTTGCATGATTATGGAACAGGATGTATCCCAGTTATTTTTGCGATATTGCAATCACAATTGTTAAAGGAACATTTAACTTTAGCTTTGGTGTTAGGGATGCACCTTACACATTAAGAGATAATTATTGGGCATGTAGAATTAGATAAATTGATGTAACACCAGCACACTCAATAATATTGAAAGTATAACATGCACTACAGTGTATACTGTCGATTCGCACAATTATCAATGGTGTGAACACATAATTAACTACAGTTAGTGATTACTACTTGTGGGCTCTATTATAGCTTAGTATATCTGAAAATGCATGCAGTCATTGTACCGTAAAGTGCTTTAGTTAAAAGCCCTCACAAAACACATATCCTCTGTATAAAGGGAAGAAGATAGGTGCAGTTTAAAGTAGTCATTTCCTTTCCTCTGGACTTAGTGGACACAGTCCAAATGAGACTAGTTATCAACACTAAAGAATTCTCTAACTCCTTTTCCCTTTTTTTCCCTTCGATCTCAAAGAAATCTGAAGTTACACTGGCTAAAAGAGACAAAGAGAGATAGAAGGAAGGAGGAGGTGAAAATACAGATGGACGGGTAAAGGGAAAAACGGAGGGAAAGTGTTTGTGAAAGCTAACAAAGGGGAGTTGGCTGTGTTTCAAAAGGGCGCGTGGCGGCTAAGGAGGATGAATCGCTTCAGGATTCATTTACATCAGGCCTGACAACTGCCTCACATCTCCCCAAGAGCCACACAGCTCCGGCTTAGAGATTCCTAAAGAGGGCCCTTCTTCTAGCTCCCTCTCTTACACCCGCTCTCTGACTTTTCTTTTTCTCCCTCCTGTCTCTTTTTTCTCTTTCCCTTTTTTCACTCTTATTCTCTCCTGCGCTCTCTCTTTTGCTCTTATGCGCTTGCTAGTCTTCAATCAGCCATCATGAAAGTGTCTGTCTGGGCGTCTTAACTATCCTCTGAGAGGCAGACACTTGTCTGGGCCTGCCTTCATCCCCTAAAGGCGTTTTTTGACTTGGACTTATTTCCCTCCTCACACCTTTTCAACTTCCCTAAAGAGCTGACAACAAGTGAGAGCGACAGGGCAAGATAAACATGAGGGAAAGAGACAGGAAGGGAGATGAGAGGGGGAAGTCGTCGACTGAGAGGGAAGAGAAAGTAAAGATGGTTATAAAAATAGGGAGAGAGAGGGAGCAAATGAAAATGAGGTGAAGGAACTCTAAAAAACTGAAAGAAAGTGAAGAAATTAAATGACCTCGTGACGAGGAGAGAGGACAAAGCAAGGAGGACCAGAGCAGAAGAGGGACGAGAAAGATGAAGAAGAAGAGGGGGACTCTAGTAAGACAGGGAGAGTCACGTTTATCAGTGGTCCCACAGTGCGTTTCCCAAACACAGGATTTGGAGATGGGGTAAACGGAGAGAGTAGCACAGGGCACATTAAAGTTTTTTGGGGGGGGAGAGCCCCTCTTATGGAAGTATCTTTTTTTTTTTTCCTGGGTTTGATGTGAAAGGGAGCCGCTCCCGCTTTGACGATGTTGTCTGCCTTGCAGTTTTTAATATTCATGCAGCAGATCGGGAAAGGAGTGGAGAGGAGATTTTTGGTCAAACAGAAAGCTAATTTGCGGCTGAGGCAGTTTAGCCTGAGGCTCTTTCTGCTACTGGGGAAATGAGCTGGAAGATTAGCCGTATGTATAATTCACACACACATGGTCACACTCGCACACATGCATGGATATGCAAAAACACACCAATGGTCTCTGTATATACTTTTGTAGATAGATGCGCATATGCACACACAGAGCAGCTGCCACTCTCTGAGACGTTGTGTGTTACAGCAGTAACCTGCTGCTAGGCCTTTACTGCCGCATCTGCCCCGCAGGCCGCTCAGGTACATGCTTTTAGGTTCCACTGTGGTGCTCCGATACTAATTAATTAATGGTATCCAATGACGCTTTATCTAAATTATGGCTTATTAAGTGATCCTCTTTGTACGTTTTTCCCTCTCAAAACCTGGTAAACAATAACAACGTTTTTTTTTTCCGAAAAAAACATCACACTATGTGACTCGGCCATCCTCATCCTGATCAAATGTTCATTTTTCTCTGAAATTGGAACAAAACCATGTATTGTTTAGTGCTGGTCATTTTGATTGGTTGACATAGTGGAGCGTTCACAATTTGAGGACACTGTTTGATTTGCTACCACAGAAAATGTAGACTGTTGTGCATAAAGCTGAAAAAACACAGTGATTAAAAAGCCTGAGTTGAAGCTGGTCAGCACAGATTTTGTTTTCACTCTGACTCATTTTCAGGTCCATGACAGACGTGCGAGTCTATTCCTGGATGGGCTTGAGGGGGATGGGACACCATTTGACATACAGCCTCTGACCGCCAGGCTCTCTGACATCAGCGAGGATGGTCTCATGTGGGTGGGACTCAGCTCAAACGGTAACGATAGCTGTTTTTTTATGCTGTTGTTTTGTTTTTTAGATTTTTGACATGTGACAAGTTGCATTGTTGTATAGATGCATTACATCCAGATGCCCAGCATGCTGAATGCTCAGATTCCTCAGTGGCCCTGAATTAAAAATGCTCCCAAAATGTAAGTCAATTTAAAAATAAATAATTTCGTTCTACATTCATTTAAAATGTAGGTCAGGTTCAGTTGCTGCCAGCCCAGTAATAATAGAAATCAGTTATCAATGTTTTAAAATATTTAAAACTGAAGCAGAAAAAATAGCAAGGGAGGACATTTGTTTTTCAGACTTGAAATCTGTCCCATCTACGTCCCTCCTCCTTAAGAGGGACCACCGTCTCAATTTTTTTTCCCCCAAGTGGAGAAAAATTACCTCTTAATTTATCTTGTCTGTATATCTAAACATGTGTCAATGACTACTCCACCTTATTCTCCTCCCAGCCTTTATCCCCCTTCAACTACACATCTGTGATTGATTGGTGGTGCCTGGGAGCCGTCTCAGAGTCAATAGGAGAGAAATTGAGAGAAAAATGATATCCGTTCATCTCCAGAGTGATAAACGAGTGTTTTTCTTCTCGTTTATCAGGCATTGATCCCTAGTTCACGGCAGGTAGCATCTGATCAGCTGAAGATCACATCAGTGGTTGTGATCAATGCAAGTGATTGGCTCGAGGGAGTGTGTGTGTGTGTGTGTGTGTGTGTGTGTGTGCGTGTGTTTGAACCTGTGGACTGTGTCTAGAATTCTGATCAGTGGATTGATTATGCGAATGCTGATCAGGTGTATTGATTAACAACTATGTGTGTTTTTGGAGGGGACCCTGTTAACTGAAAACTGTGCGTCTGATAAGTACAGCGAGAAGTTGTCGAGAGCAGATCTTTAAATGAATGTCAACCACATTTTCAAAGTGGCCGATAAGGATAGCATGATCGGTTATATCCGAATTAGTAATGACAGATCGTTAGTAACTTCTAAGAGAGCTGATTGGGTACTATTTATTGTCTATTTTTTTATTTTCTTTTAGCATTTTACATTCTGTAATAAACTCTTTATGTAATAATTTGAACTTTCACTGGCAGAAACAATGCAGCATGTAATCCAGCAGTACTGTTAGTAATTCTATCTTATTTATATCGTTCTCCTGCAGCCAATTTACAGCTAATACAAACCTTACGCTAACATTACCTATGCTGCTGCTTCCCATAACAAGCACTGGTTGGTTTTATCGTGAAGCGGGGAGTAATGTCGCAAGAAAAAACAAAGAGTTGCAGGCAATAGGATCCATACCTTCTCAGTGTGGTAACAATACTCTCAAGTATTGACAATGTGCGGCATGAAATTAGATTTCTGTTGCTGAAAGGCCATTGAAACAATGTGAGTTTGTTTCGTTGCCCTGTAAACGGATACACCAGTTGCTCCGTTGTTATCTTCGTATTGTGAAGCGCTTTGACTAGAAGCGCTATATAAATGCATTCCATTTACCATGTCTGACAAACTATCAGCTTGCTGTTGCTGTTACCACCAGTATCCATGTGTCTCAGCAGCGAAGGACAGAGAGGAAAAATGAGACAAAAATCCCACATAACTCCTAGTTACCTGTATTAACTGTCATCAGTTCTAACAACACAAAAACACAGAAGCGGAAACTGAGAGCGACGGATGACAGAAACTGAAACACAGAGGGAGAAGACAGATACCTACACAGAGAAGCGAGAATAAGGCTTATACCTTGCATCATCCCAGTAACAATAGGCAGAGTGCTTTTCAGAGGAAGGCATAATCCCATTTCCACACGCTAAAGAAATCCTGAGCCAAAGCCTAAGGCTGCACAACCACACACTGTTCGAACACACTTACATCCCATAACACTCTCTCTGTTTTACACAGACATGCACCCCTCCAAGACACACACACACACACACACACACACACACACACACACACTCACATTGTAGTTGAGCCAAACATGGCAAAGCCTCTCTCAAATGCATATACACACACTAATGCACACACACTCATACACTTGCTTTCTCTAAAGTAAGGATGTTTTTTTTCCTTTCTTTGGAATACACACAGTAAAGCCTCTAACACACACACACACACACACACACACACTTTCACATTCAAAGCTAGACATGGCAGGGGTTCTGTCGATGCTCAGAGACGTTATCCGTCTTCTAAGAGTTGTTGTCAAACTAGACAGAAGTTTGTTGGACGCTAAAAGACCCCGGCTCTCTTTGGACCAGCATCATCGTCTGTGTGTGTCTGTTGAGCCAACATTGTCACGTATGTACGGTTGTGTGTGGAAATGGGTTGGGGGCTTGCCTGTGTTCATTTATGTGTTTGATGGTGTTTCTTGTGTCCAGTCCAATACCCTCATGTGTTTCTGGACACTGTGCCCATATGTTTGATATATCCAGTGTATGTTTGCTTGAGACTTTGGTATCTTGGCATATTTCATACATGTGGCATCTCTTGTCCAACATCTTTGCATTTACCTTCGTTGCAGATCCTTCCTTCTCGGCATCAGCAGACAGCTTTATCACAGTTCTCTCCTCCTGTTTTCCTGTTGAAACATGTGTTTTCACTTATTTGACTAGACTTATTTAGTTTATTATAGGTGCGGAAAAAAGTGATTAATTAAATAGTAGACACCTGTAAAAGTTTTGATTTGTAAAGAAAAATGGCGGCCACTTGCTTGTTCCAGTCTCTCAAATGTGGAGATTTTCTACTTTGTTTTGATTTATATGATGGTAAACTAAATGTTTTTGGGTTTAGAACTGTTGTTCAGACAACACAATTATTTTGAAAATGCCATGTTAGGGTCTGGAAACTTGTGATGGCCGTTCTTTTCCATTTTCTGACATGTATAGACCAAATGATGCATCAACATTTGGCAGATTAATCAATAATAAAGATAATAGTTATTTGCAGCAAAGAGTCCTCCTGAATATCTACTTTTACAGTTTAGAAAATAGGTTTTAAAATGTCCAGAAATTAGGTTTTGGATAAAGGACCATCTACAGACAGGAATGGGTTCAGTTTCACAGAGTGAGGAAACACTCAGGAGTAAACCTTGTGAATCACAGGGTTTGGGTAATATTTGGTTATCCTGAGAGATGCATGTTTTGGCCGTGTCTTCAAACCAAGCTCATGAATTTCTCCTTTAAGCCCTTCTGCTCTCTGGTGGAAGCAAATGTAGACGGTGGCTGATCCTGTTTGGCTTTGTATCATGAACTTGGCAATTATAAGCAGCTGTGGGCAGCCTCACTTAGCTGCTATTAAGAAACTGATAAGATAATCTACTAAACACTGTGAAATCCTCTCACTCACTGCCTTCAGTACAAACCCATTAACACCTTCTTTATGTTCTTTTCTCCTCTCTTTTCATCTCTCCAGGGTCTAATCAGTTCATTGGGTGGATGCAGGACTTTAGATTTTATCCTGCCACTCTGACCAACAGGTGAGTTGGATAGAGTAAGGCAGTGAGACAGGTAATGAGCAGCTATGGGGAGACAAAGAGGGAGGAATAAAAGAAGGACCAAAGGAAATGAGTACTGTAGAAGCAAAGGTTGGAAGGAAAGGAAGGGAACCGTGATTGACACAGGAAAAGGAGGAGAACTGGTAGCTATAGATAGATTGAATAAAGGGAGGATGAGATAGAAATGAGGAGACATGGACAGAGACTTTATACATTAAGGCAACAAGAGAAGAGGAGCTGTATGGAGCGCTAAAGGGAAAGATGGTTTGAGGAAAGAAGGGGAAGGCTAATCATTGCATCTTAAGATCCATACTGCTTCCAGAGGATTTTCCTGAGAATTCAATACCAGGCAATTAGTGTTTTGCTTACCAGTGATGTACTGCACACAGCGAGGACTTGGAGCTTACAAGTTTCTCTCATCAAGATTGGGACAAGACGGAATGAAAGATTGAGTTTTCAAATTATGCCTTTGATTTTCCACTTTGTACTAAATGTTCAGTCAAAGGCCCGTCAACAGGTGCCTTAAGATTGTATCTCAACATTTATGTTACTAAATAACCTTGTTTGGACACTGTCATTGTTGTTCATCCTCACGATCACTGCAGAGTTTAGATTGTATTAAGAGTCGTTACCCTACATTTTGGGAATCTTTGTGGGTTTCTTTTTCTTTTGGTGTTTCAATTTTTTTTATATAAAACATTGTCAAGAATTTAACAAAAACTGCCAAATTATTAAGCAGTGTTTAATTTTATGCCATACGATGGCAACCCTGGTCAATTACTCATCCCAGTGTACTATGCATAGGGTTGAATTTAGTTTCAGTGTTGTATTATAGTTATGGTCAGCTGTTTCTTGTTTTCACAGAGAAATAGTGGAGGTGTACTCGGGGGTCCTACCCGAGCTCCATGCCCAGTCAGAGTGTCGCTGTCCTCCCAGCCACCCCAGAGTACACCCTTTGGTTGAGAGGTACAGTATCACAACTTCTTATGTATATTTAAACATTACAGCAGTGTAAATATTTGTGTATGTTGATGAGCCTGCCTTTTGGTTTTTCTCAATGTCTAAAGCTTCACCCTATAGTTTTCAGAAATTGCAAAAGAAATAAAGACGGACCCCTGTCAAACATCAATATACAGTTAAAAATAACTTAAACCTTCACTGTCAACAGATACTGCATTCCCAATGGTGTTGAGGACACCACCAATGACAGAGTCTTAAGACTCAACCTTAATGCCCATCCCCTCAGTTATATCAATGATCAGGACATGGGCACCACTTGGCTTTCTAACATCATGACTACACAGGAACTGGATGAAGGAGTCACTCTTACCGTGGATTTGGTGAATGGACAATACCAGGTAATTAGATACATCTAATTATACACACGCGCAACCAAGCACATACACACGTAATATCCCACAATAATTATAGAGAGACGGATAGGTGTGCAATGTAAGCAACAAATATTATGTATGAACTGACCTCTAAGTTCAGTCAGAGCCAAGACTGAAGAGTGAACCATTCATTTTCTTTTTGTTGCCATTTTTTAATTGAAATTGTGTTTGAAAACAGTTTTTAAGATTATTCTACTATCTACCATCAGTTTTTCTCTTAAGTTGAGATGTGGTGATTGAATTGACTGTTAATTGAATCGATCATTGAATCAGTCCACCACTCACTTGCACCCTGTGGATGAGGGTATTATTATCAGAAAACTGCCATCAGCTGGTAGAGTGGGCTAGTAAAGATACCATCCTGTGGCTGTCGGGCCTTGGGTTTGATCATTGCAAAAGACAATGCGTATTCTGTTGAGATATATTTGAACATTTGGACACTTATACCACTTTCACACACCAACCCAGTGTGTAATTTGACACCACTGACCCATTCACACTGCTAGCTAATTACTAGTTGTCACCATTTATGCAAGTTTGCAGCTTTTACCGTGTACACATAACTACCACACACAAGAGTTTTGTCATTTTATATACTATGTGAAACAGAATTGTTGATTAAAAGTTGTCACCGTAATATGTACTCTCAATATTCAAATGGGGATGAATGCACAGTGTTGTAAATGTCTTGTCTTAATTTGGTCACCTTTATTAGAAATGAATGCAAGAACATAGGCAAACACGCTAAAGTATGTAAGAGGTGGTAAGTAGCAGAATGTACGATTTAGAGGGCTCAAAGCTGCATTCAATATCTGCAATGATGTTGAATGTTATAATATTCCTATGATAATTCCTTTCTTCCTTTTTTATTTTAACACTGAGCAGCGCGAGATCCACATAGAATCGTGGTCCAGGTTGTGAGCCCATGTCGGTGTTGACCCAGTGAGATTGAGGGTTATTCTAGATCATTGTGTCTTTTTAAATGCTGCCTCCTTACCTGCTCATTCGTTGTTAGCTACTGTGGGTTGGAAAGTCAACTAAAGTCCATCATTGTGGAGTGTACAGTTAAAATGCTACAATACAAACGCTGTACAGTATCTATCTGCTTGCACCTGTATGTGCAGTGGACAGTAGTTTCATCCTTTTTCTAAGCACTGCAGTGAGAGACAGACAGGGGGGCAGAGGGAGAGAGAGATATTGCTGGATTTGGGCGTTGTCGACACTGAGGCTGTCAAAAGACTCGTCCCTCTTCTCTCTGAAGTGTGTATGTGAGTGTGGGCAGGATTTTGGGAGCTGTCCTGACGCGGTAGCTCAACTCAAGTCCCCAGATAAAAGACACTTTCTGAAGTTCGGGTTCTGTGTGTTAGTGTGTGTGTGTGTGGGTTTGCACAGTGGTGGTGGCTTAATGCGCTCCCTGCTGTGTAACCCAGTGTCCCAGCCCACACTGTAGTGGGGCAGATAACGCTTAACACACATACCAACACCTACACACACACACACACACACACACACACGCACACGCACTCACAGTGTGTGTGTGTGTGTGTGTCTATATGTTGCGTGAGGGTGGTCTGTTTTCAAGTAAAACCCTTAAATATAATTTTAGGTTGTCTATACAGAAACGTAAAGTAATGACTAATGTGAACAAGACTAAGACTGCACAAGACCTTTTATTAAAATGTTATTTGTAGCACTGAAACTGACCAATATGTTTTCATGTTTTGTCCATAACATTACAAATTTGTAACTGGTAAAAAAAAAAACAATAAACGCTATTACTGTGACATCGAAAATGACCATAGAGGTGAATAAATATGTCTGACACAGTGTCAGCAAAAACTCTACACCACCACAGTAGGATTTATTGCATGCCTGTTGTTTCTGGATTGCAGGACATTGTACAGGTGTTCCTTTATTACAAATCTGGTTCTATTCATGCTAACTTTACCCCCCCCTCCTCCAGGTATTCTACGTTATACTACAGTTTGGCGGGCTCTTGCCTGAGTCAGTTCTGATCCAAAGACGGAAGCTTGACCTCACACAACTTGAGACAAGCCCCGCCACAGAACAGCCCTGGTTAGACTGGCAATATACGGCCAGAAACTGCAGTGTGTTTGAAATGCAGAACAACGGGCCTTTACTGAGACCAGACTCTGTCAACTGTCTGCAGCTGCCCAGGTACGTACCACGTGTGGATGAGTGGGTGTGGAAAACATTCTGTATTATTGACCTGACTGTTAAAAGAGAAAAACAAGTATATGTACTGTACATATATTTCAGTTTACACAATTTCTGAAAAATAAGTTCAAAAGCCCAAAAATGTTCTGATATGTTATAACACTAATATGAATACTGATGAGTTGAGATAAATATACTTGAGTCAAAAAAACAACAAAAAAACACAAACATTTTACACTTTATAATCCTTTGTGGTTGGACAATGTTCACCTGCCTGAAAAGTTACAATTTTTGAACAAAATAGATAATAACACATCATACTTGTAAAGTATCATAAATCCTGTAGTCGTCAGGGAGAGCAAACACAGTGACTTGCAGGATGCTCAGCACTGTTGTGAAACTTTAAATACGTTTTTTACATTTACTGTGTCATCGGTCTGATGACGGTACAGACATCTCTGGCTTTAGATTGATCATCCCATTTGAAACTGCCTTGAATCGTCTAAATACCAGTAAACTGAAAATAAACTCAAATAGTCTGTTATTCTTTTTTCGGACATTCTCCCCAGAGCAGAACCACATGTTCTCACCATATGCTGCTGGGTGGTCATGGCCTCTTTAGGGCAGAGGAGATTACACAGAAATGACTGGCAAGACTGAAATAAAATAGTACATGAACACACACTTACACAGATAAACAGAAATGTATACACAGACACATTTGTGTGTGTTAGTGCATGTACTAACACACACAAAACATAAGTCAAAAGGAAATCAAAGGACATCAGACACATACCCATTGCACACATTAACAGCTAACACACACCCACACACGCTCACTCTGGCACTCTCACAGTGACTAGTTTTATAAAGCTAACCACCTACAGTGCTGCCTTGGCACATGACCGGTAACAGGCTCTAGATTGGCACTAGATGGAGAACTGGCCTTGGAACATAGTCTTAACATACACACACACAATCTCACACACTAAATCTTGGCATAGCTGCTTGTATCAAAGCTTTGGTTGGCACTAGATAGAACTGGTATGAATGGATCACAGTCTATGCAGTCATTGCTTATTTTTCACTTGACTGACAAATGATATCACATACAACCTTTCCTGGCACAGTTATAGGTATTAGTTAAATTGGCATGAGAGCAATTGAACCTCACATTGGCAACATAATAACACACTCTGTGACATTAGTGGTTGATAATTATATCAAAAAGAGCACTGTCTTTGATCTTGCAAGATTTATGTTTTTTTATCTCGCAAGATTTATTTAATCCCACAAGAGACATTGCCTCCTCTGAGGCCGCTGGAGTGTCTGGCGAGATAAATTCAAGCACGCCTCATTCATTTCAGGTGTTTTCAAACCAGTCGATTACAGTACTGATCCAGGAGTGTTGTTCGTGATCCTTTCACATCTTGTCTACATGTACAGATAAACAAGTATACAGGTATTTTTGTGAGATGAACAGCATTGCCTAGAGCAATAAAAAAGGAAGTGAGCGCTGGAACATGCTGCATTTAGATACAAGTATAAGTGGTGCTCCTGTTGTAGAGTAAATTCAACAATTACAACTGTGATATAGCTGTCAATTCACAAGTGATTGACATGATTTTGGTTTGTGCTTCTGGCTGAAATGTACAGGTATGTAGCGTATATATTTTTATTTTTCTGTATTTATTGTTTGCCTGTTGTTGCAATAAGTTGCTTGGATCTTTTTACGGTCCAGCCAGGTTATTTTATGTTGACATGCTTCTCCTGTAATATTCTTTGCACTGTTACTATGCAGAGGTTTTCCAAGCAGCCATTCTGTCAGGTCAATAATAAGCTAGTTAGGCTTGTCAATTGCATATCACAGACAACACCAAGGGCGGGAGTGGTTGTGTATATTTGGGAACTTTTTCATCAACAATTTGGATTCAGAATAAATAAATAACAGTAGTTGCAGCCATTCGTTTGGTGTTCAGTTAGTGCAATCATTTAAACTGCTTGGATTTCCCAGGAAATTGGTTAGCGGAGGTGGTAAGTGCCGGAATAATTGTGTGCTGTGTCTGTGTTTTCAGCTGCCATCAGGTGTGTGTCAAGAAAGTTTTATCACTTTATCTATCAAACTCAGACAGAAACGCTAAACAGACACACAGGACCGGCGACTTATGCGGACACACGTATACACACATGCGTTGTGTTTGCAACAATACTGTATGTGTGATAGTGTGTAGCATTACCTGAAGACAAAGAGAAGGAGGCTGCCTGTAGAGGTCAAGATAAAATAGTAGATGTTGTCTTTGCAATGACACTCGTATTGTGTCGGTCGGCGGTGCTGTATTCTTTGATGTACACCATTGCCCGATTGGCCGAGACCAATATCTATATTTGTGAGTTTCAAGAATCCGATAACTGTTTATCAGTTCATAGTAGTTGTTTTACATGAATATATAACATAAATAAGTCTTGTTACTGATCCCTTTTAGTTTAGTTGTTTTGAGTTGCGACCTGGACTCAGTTGTTTAAATGTGTGTTAATGTTTCCTGTGTTTCAGCGATGATCCCTTCTCAGGAGGTAACATCATATTCAGCCTGCTGACCCCAGAGCCAAACCTGAGGCCGGGTTACAATGACTTCTACAACAGTCCTGCCCTGCAGAAGATGGTACATGCCACCCAGGTCAGGATATACCTGAGTGGACAATCCCACACCAGAGCAGCCAGGGTGAACCAGCGACACAGATACTACGCCATCAATGAGATCACCATCAGTGGCAGGTGTGGAGCTGCAAATATTTATCCCACTTAAAGTATCTTGTTTGTTTCTGAAACGTGTCGATGGTGTTTAAATAGCAGTCTTGAATCAATCATTTAATATGTGGTATATTGTGAAAAACTTAATTGCACACAAAATAAAAATACATTTGAATCAACATACCTCAAATATAGCTAAATTAAGCTTTTATATGTTTTTGTTTCTATTTAATATTTATAAACTGATTTTCTTGCATAACAAGTATTTACAATTTCACTAATTAATGTAGGAACCACATGTGTAGCATAATTCCAATGTTGCTAGTTAACAGTCAGTCCTGTCACTTGTCAAATTTCTTATTTAAGTGGCATAATTGGTTGAAAGAAACACTTGAAGATCTTTTCAGTGTTGATTTGTTAGAAATGTGTGAGCACAGCAGTTCGACATCTAGAAAAATATTTTGACACAGACTGTTGAGTATCAACAGAGCTTTCTGAGAGTACTTGTGAACACATCTCTTCATTATTATCATTCATTGACAGAGTGACTGTTTTTTATGACTGTGGTAATTATGGGATTATGCAGGAGGCAATCATCTCTAACTCTTTCTCTCCCTCCCCCTCCCTCTAAGCTGTTTTAATTAGTAGCTTGTTACAGTGAAGTAGCAGAAACAGAGATTTAGAGCTGCTGAAATCTCATCTGTGCATTCTTCATCCCTCCCGTCTCCCTCCTCTCTTTCATTCTTCTTCTATCTCTCTATTGCTTCTCTCTTCTATCTTTATAACGCATGTAAATAGGCACGTTGGCAAGAGAGGGGTTCACTCGTAACCTTAGTATGTGTGTCTTTGAGCAAGTCTGCACGGCATGTTTTTCATCTGTAAAAGGAAAGCCATTGTTGACTATAATTTTGTCAGAGACACTTTTTATAGCACTTTTCCTTACCACCTTACTTTTGTATTCACTAAATTTGAGTTTTTGTTGGCGGTGATCTTTTCTTTTCTTTTTTCTTTTTTTTTTTACGACATTTTACCAGATTAATAGTCTTGAAAATTGTTTTGGTATATGGGCTGGATAGATTACAATGTAGCAATTTACTTGATTATGAATATGCCATTGTTAGATCTCAAAGGCAATGAAGCTAAGACATGTAGACTACCACAAATAAGAAATATTGCAGACATTTTTTTTAAATTTGATTTTAAATAGAGAAAATCTTAAATGCTTAAATGCTTCACAAACGATTCATCTATCCAGCTTGTAGCAGAAAGTGGTATAACGAGAACAAGAGGTGAAAGGATACACAGAGGGAAGAATGAAATGGAAAAAGCAACTGAATAGCTGAATGAATAATTAAATGAATATCCTGCAACGTGCGCTCGCGCGTGTATTGTGTGGGCGCACTAGCGTACCTATCCAACAGTGGACCTCCGCATTCCTCCATGGTGCGAGAGGCTTGCTGAGGGTGGCTATTTACCAGGCTGCATATGAAGATACAAGTCTCCTAAAATACTTATCTTTTTATTTACTTTTTGCAAAAAATATAAAGGCTCAACTTTAGTGGAAGTATAGTTTTAAACTATACACAGTATTAAAATGAAGGGCTACCAAGAAGGCAGTGGAATAAAAAGTATACAAAAAAATTAAATAAAATCAGAACAACGTTATGAGTAAGATCATTTCTTTTCGTTTAAATGAATCACTATAGTCCACTGTTGGTCAAGTAGGAATGTGTGTGTGCATGAGAGAGAAAGGGCTGTCTGCTACCTGTTATGTTGCTCTGATAATTCTCAGGATGGCATTTATAAATGTTGAATGGGAACTTCCTAATGGCACTGCTGCTGGTCCATGGAGAGATGGAGGAGGTGGCAACAGAAACTTTGAATGAGAGGGAGCTTTTGTCATGTTGTTTGCTCTCTACCTTTGTTTCTGTTACATTTGTTTTTATTTTCCATTGTAATCAGAAATGTTACATTTTGATTATCAAATGTGTACAATCCAATGTTGAGGTTCTCCCAGTATGTTTATCTTTCCCTCCTTCTCTCTGTCATCTGTCCAGATGTGAGTGTCACGGCCATGCAGACCACTGTGATACCAGTGTGACGCCCTACCGCTGTCTGTGTCTGCCTGAGAGCCACACAGCGGGAAACAACGTGAGTAACAAACCTGATCACAAAAACGTGTTAAACCAATTTGAATTGTTAACCTCAATTGTAACTGGGGTGTTGGACGTCACACAGCCTGTAGGTTAAGCTTTTATACAGCAGGTGTTGTGAGGTTATTAGACTGTCATGTTGCCACACACAAGCTTACCCAATCTAAACACATACTTGTATGTGTTTAGATTGTGGATTTTGATTCCCAATTATCAATATCAGTGTTTGATCCAGATATGCACTCATTTCAAGTTCACACACACACACACACACAAGCACACGCACTAAGTACTAAGCACTAAGCACAGAGGAGTCCTCCTGGGGAGAATCTACTTATGGTCTTTATTAAAACCCCTTCCTTGTAAAATATTTTTTCCTTCTTCTTTTTTTTTTCTATTCTTGGGTTTTATTTGTTATTGCTGTGAAATTGTTTAAGTGAATTTAACTGCTGTTATGCCTTTGGACACATGCAGTATACTCGCAGTGCTCGCACTGCTTTGAACCGGACGTTTTGGTTAATGGACAGCTATCAGTGCGGTCAGACTGCTAAATCAGACAATAAACTATACGCCGTCAAAGTTGTAAATAACTGACAGCTGACATCAACCCTGTTGGCGCAGAACTCCTGTAAGAGTTGTGTGATTTATGATCACTGAATATGTGGTGTCTCAGACATTTTCAATTAGATTTACAGTATGTCACTCCGAACTAAAACTTTAATCTGCTCTAATAGTCTTCACTTGCCTTCACATGGCCTTACTTTCTGGGGAAGAAAATATCAATTTAAACCTGAAAAGACAGTAACTGAGTGTCTGAATGCGAACAATGAAATGTAAATGTGTAAATGTGTTTCTTGTTCACAAAATGATTGAGTTGGAGAAATAAAAGCCTCGGATTGAGTTTGACGTCAGTGTAAATTGGTGGAATCCTACGTCAACCAGCTTCTGGTGCATAATGTTTATTAGTGGGGCTAAAATATCATGTTTGAGTAAATTGATTCAAAAGCATCTGTCACAGTTGACTGTTTTTGTATCTGGTCACAGTTACATCTTTATTCTTGGGGCAGCTCCAGTTAAACCACAAGTATGATCCCAAGTATTCACACACTGATATGCTGCAGGACGCTAGCTTCCAATATGAGTTCAGTCAGACCAGACCAGGCCTTTACCTGCAGCAAAGCTAATTCAACCTGCCCGACGATAGTAGGCATCACCCCAACAAAACCTGTAGTCGGTCAGCAGTGAAAAGTTCAGTGTGACTGCTCCACCTCACTGTAGCACAGGACAGCCTGCATTATTCACTACTAATGTATCATTCATACACCCGTGTGTGTGTGTCTCTGTGTGTGTGTGTGTGTGTGTGTCTGTGTCTGTGTGTGTGTGTGTGTGTGTGTGTCTGTGTCTGTGTGTGTGTGTGTGGGGGGGACATCAGTGGAGAAGTACAGCTGTCAACCAGCAGCTGTTCAATTGCTTGTCTTGCGTACGACTCAAATAACCCTAACCCTCCTACACACACCCTTGCATTTAATAGTTTTTGTCTTATATGGACTGTATATTGCCAGACTAAAATAAAAGTTGTCATAGTAGGCGTTTCTACACACACACACACACACACACACAAAATAAATTGAATATTGGCAGGTTTATGTCATCTGCCAGACTAATGCAGAAGAAAATATCTTCCTGTCCCTCTCCTTTTCTCTTTTTCACCCTCTCTACATCTCTTTTTATTCATCAGTTTTCTCTTTCCTCTCTCTAGGACCCTGTCGCACCTCTATCCACTTCTCTTTGTCGATCTCTCTCTCTCTCTCTCTCTCTCTCTCTCTCTCTCTCTCTCGTACTCTGTCTTTCTCTCCCGGGTCTCAGTTTAAATAATGTCTCAAATCGACTAGAACAATGACATTCCCTCAGCATGCATCTCTAATCAGCTCTCTTTCTTTCTCTGTTTGTCTTTCGCTTCATTTCACTCAGCCGTTTTCTCTACTCCCCCTCACTCTTTATTGCCTCGCTTTCTAAGTATTTAATTCATTCCCGTTTGACTCTGTTTCTCGTGTTTCATCCCTCTTTCCTCCGTTTTTTGTCTTTCCGTCCCCCCGATTTGTTTCTTTTCGTACGTACAGTATTTCTTTTGTGTTAGAGAGATGCAATGGAAATAAGCAATATGGATACATTTGTGTGTGTGGTTGTGTGTGTGTTTTATGTAAATTATTCTACAAGAGCTATGCTTCTGTGAAAGACATTCGTGTGTAAAGGAGTGTGTGCAATGCGCATATGTGTCCTTTTTGTGTGATCATCTCTGTGTGTGCACGTGTGTGTCCCTGTGTGCACATTTCTCCCAAACCTGTCCATGTCATCTCTCTGAGTGAATATTCAGGACCTTTCTTCTGTCTCTGTAATATTGGAGCATAAAAGGCTGTGGGGAATATTAGCGTTTAATATTGCATGCGTTCTGTTGACTTGGATCGGCCCAGCACCATGACGGATGTTGTACTAATCTGCAGAATTTCCACAGTGACATTAAAGTGACAGAAATGCTCAGACATGTGTCAAGATGATCAACGGGGGCCTTGGAAGACACACACTTAAACTCTCTCACACATACTTAAACACACGTGGACACAAACCCACACACACACACACTCTCCTTCACTTTCTCACTCTTTCTTTTGATTTTTTCTTCTGTGCACTCTGTGTCGGAGTTGATCTCTCATTCTGTCACTCTGTCGCTGTACGTCTCTCCACAGCTGATGGATTCAGTCATGTCTGAAAGCTATATCATATATTATATTGTACATCGCGTCACACGCTGTATTTTATGTTGTACAACGTCTCTGTCATTTGACGGTTCAGAATAGCATTTTTCCGGGATTCAATGTTGTCCGATATTAGTGTTACAGAAGTAAGATGCAAAAACAATCCACACTACCTCTCCTGTAAGCCACCTTGTGTGTTTCTTGGTCCACACCCTAAGGCACGAGGGCTAGTTACATCAGGATGAGTTCAGCTGGAGGCTGATTTGACTGTGGACTTGTCGTCATTGAACAAATTGTGTGAATGTTGGCGTGCATGTGTGCATGTTTTTATGCGAGCTGTCACAAGAATGTTTGTTTGGGCTGTATATATTTTAATATATATTCTGAAATGGACACTGTGTGTGTGTTTGTGTTTTCATCCGTGTGTGTGTGTGTGTGTTTGATAGATATTGATGGCTAGTGACGTTAAGTAGCGTTGTCCAAGATCTCTGTTGCTAAAGCCTGCCTCAGCAGCAGATTTTCACCCACGCTGGGGTTAACCGGGTTAACTTCAGATACACACACAACACCAGCATGTACACACAAACATGCTCACACACACACACACACACACACACACACACACACACCAGTGGCACGACCTTTCCAGTAAGAGCGTGAAATTGGTCATGGCATTTAGGATAAGATGAGTTGCCCCAGCAGATTAACACACACACACACACACACACACACACACACACACACACTCACACACAGATGCTAGTGACAGGCCATCTGAATGTCCACATATCCATTAGAGAAGGTTCCTCACTCAGCAGGTTTTGTCGAAACATTCAGAGTGAAAATAAGATGTTATCCTTTACTCTGCAACACAGTCCACCACACCACACATAAACACACACATTTATTTTATTATGCATTGAACCAGACTTGCAAAGAAATATTTGATTAGCTCTGTGCAAGGAATAGAACAACTTTGTAATTGTATACATAAACAAGTAACCACATAACTTGCTGCTTTCATCTACTGATTTATAATGTCTTTAATGACTCGTCCTGCCATTGTGATTTAATTTTGACTGAAGTCTCGTCTAACGTCTCGTTTAGAAATGGACTAGAACATGTACAGAATTCAGAAAACATGTCGGTCTGTTTTAATCTGTTGCATCGCAATTGGTCGTGAGATTGCTGCATGTTTGTAACAAATGTTTAAGGGTCAAGAGTCGGACTACAAAACCTAATTACTGACGGAGGAGCCTTGTCATCAACAAAAGACACTGAATAGCTTAGTTTTCTAATGTTCTTAGCTACAATATAATGTTACAGAGGACTGGCCATTTGCAGAAAGACGAACTAAAACTAAAATCAAAATCAAAACCATGTACACTGAATCCTTATTATGCACTGTCCTTTTTTGCTGCTGGTACTATGTGCAGATGATGGAGCGCCATCAAAACCTTTTGTATGAAGAAGAGAATGAACGTGTGCCGTTTTCTTTTAACTCCCAAACACCAGTCCCTCGACTAATTAGCAGGCTGGGAGAGAGGGAAGGTAACGCAATGTTGAATGAAAAGAAAAGAGAAGGAAGAAAAAATCGTCTCCCTTTCATTTGGTATGGTAATATTTCCCACTCACATACTCACCGTGGCTATGAGAACAAGCAGTTGGGGGACGGCAGAGACAGGGGGAAGGGGAGAGGTGGGAAGCCCGGAGAGATGTACAGAGTGATTTGTTTTTCAGAACGAGAGGAGATAGAAGAGGAAGGAAGGGTGGGAAGAACGATGAGGCACAGAGGTAGAGGAGACGAAAGAGGAATGAAAAGGGAGGGAGATATGGGAAAGCAGAACTCACTACATCTCGCTCTTCAACGCATCCCCAGCGGATGAGACGAAGAGTGAGATGTAGTGAGAGCTTTCTTTTCGAAGTGCAGAAAGAAAAGTACCTTTTGATATGTGAAACGTTTCGGGGCACAGAACTGCAGACAGACATACAGGCAGCCACAAAGACAGATGGGCAGAAGGGGGAAAAAGCAGCACGGACAAATAGGGAGGCAGGAAGTTACTGTAGGTATGTCATTAGATAGATTTGAAGCCAGACAGACAGACAGACAGACAGACAGACAAGCAGGAGGCGAACAGAACAAACAGTAACATGCAAACATCCCAGCACGCCTGTGGAATTACATGTCCCAAGACACACTCTCCTGTTTGTGTGTGTTTGTGTGTGTGTGTGCGTGTGTGTGTGTGTGTGTAAGTCTTTACACGCTTGTTTTTTTTTGTCTCATATGTTTCTGTGTGTTGGTATGTGTGTGCATACATCATGTCTCCAGAGAATCTCCTGCTGCTTCATTATATCCTGTTAATAATCACCCAACAGGGAACAGCGCTCTAGATTCGCACACACACACACACACACACACACACACACACACACACACACACAC
>CALSBV010012174.1:3213114-3224132 GCA_943590825.1 Bovichtus diacanthus | reverse complement strand
ACACACACACACACACACACACACACACACACACACACACACACACATACAGATATGCTAACTCTTTAGATCTTGTTCATTCTGTGGAGTGTGTTTGTCCTCTTAAATATCATTTGTAAATGAGCAGACAGTCCATTTATTGATTATTAATTTAATCATATTTTGCCACTGCAGCAACAACATTCAGAGATATTGTCGAATTAGAAAGGGCAGACTCAGTTATTTAGAATCAGAAAAATGAGGACTATTAATGTAGTGTCCACATGAAGGATGTTGGATAAGTTAAATGAATAAAAATATAGCGATGAATTGAACAAACCTTTGTTAGGACTTTGTGACACGTGTGATTTTCTGTCCAAATTTCCTTCAATGGCGTGTTAAAATGCAAACCAATGCAAGACCTTAAAGATAACCTGTGGAGTTCTTCACTACTAGCACAATGACACAATGTTTGATGGGCCGGCACCGTTTTTGTCGTGCAAGCACAAAAGGATGCACATGCACACCGCGACGTGATGCACATTCCTGCCGCTGGCGAGACGAGGCAGTGTAGAAGACCAGTGCAAGCTTACAAATGCCTTATGATGACTGAAATGCAGTCAACACATTTGTACGACCCCAAAGATGCGCAGAATGCATTTTGGTGAAAAACGCTGAATATAAACACAACTCCACAGGGTACCTTTAACAGCAAAAAATGTGATAACCGTTGCATATGTTTCTGTGGGTTTGTAAATGTTTCGTCCTGAGTCCTGTGTCGTGTTGTAGCTACAGTACACATGGGGCCTTTTTGTCTTCTTCGCGTACTAACATTCATTTTATTTTTGATCTCTCTCTTTGTCTTCTTTCTACGCCCCACATCTCTTGCGCACACACTTGTGGATTGTTTTCTCTGTCTGTTTCTTGTCTTTCTGTCCCCCCAGTGTTAATCTTTAAAACACAAAGGAATTTTTTTCCCCATCATTTCTGTTCACTTCAGTTTCCTGCATTTTTCTCCCACCTCCTCCCCCTTTTCTCTCGTATACAAAATAGGAGCCTTTTCCCCCTATTTCCATCTACACTCTCCCCCTCCCTTCCCCCTGCCTTCCCCCCTCCTCTGTGTGTCATACATAATGGGCCCAGTGCAGGTCTGCATGTGTCACACATGGGAGGAACTCCTGTGTTTTTTAATACATTTTTAATCCCGCCATTTGATGCCCCCCTTGTCCACCATAATTTGTACTGACTGCTGAACAAAATCAAAGGGCTTGTACTTGCTGCTTCTTGCCTCTGCTGCTCTCTGCTACAGAAAAATGCATTTTTTATGTCACTTTTTTCCCCTTTCTCCCCCCCAACACACACCTTGGTATGTTTATTTTGACATGAAATTGGGCCTGTGTGAGAGCCCTGGCTGTTGCAAGTCACTCCTCATTAGCAGTCTGATTTCCCTTTTGTGTGTGTGTGTGTGTGTGTGTGTGTCTGTGTGTGTGTGTGTGTGTGTGTGTGTGTGTGTGTGTGGTGTGTGTAAATGTAAATGTACTGGCTCTTTATTATATAGTAGAGAATGAATGCCTATGTTTTTTCTATTCAGTTATGGGTGTTATTCTTTTAGATTTAGATTTACACAGGCCACTGATTTTTTTCGTCTTTACATTTCCCCGTCTCTCTCATTCAGTGTCTCTGTCTTCCTCACTGTGTCTGTCTCATTACCGGTCTTTGTTCCATAAAAGCAAGCATTTCACTTGTCATGGGACCATTTTACAGTTTATGACATTTTTTTACATGTCTTTGCGTAATACAAATGGTTGTATACATTGCTAATCTCTTGTCAGCTGATGCTTTTGTTTTTACTACTAAGGCTGTAATTAATTTAAACATATCTGTTGTATATCTATGTAAACTTGCATCTGTGATTAAATTTATTAGCGTTATAACAAAGATCTGATTACTGTTTAGTGCTTGAGTTGGCACTAATAACAAGTATGGCAGTATATCCAAACAGTATGTTAGATTATATTATAAATAAAGAAATGTATGTACAGTATGTATTTTTATACAGTATGTGACTGTTTTCAACAGTGCCAGCGTTGTGCGTCCCTCTACAATGACAAGCCATTCAGGTCAGGTGACCAGCTCCAGCCTATGAACTGCCGGCTCTGTCAGTGTCACGGCCACGCCCTCTCCTGTCATTACGATGTCGGCGGCGATGACCAGCCAGATGAGCACTATCGAGGAGGAGGGGGCGTCTGTGACAACTGCATGCACAACACCACGGGTAGAGTTTCAGCAAGAATTATCTTTTAACATTTTATAAGCAGTAAATAAATCAAATATAAAAAATGGCTTTTATGTTTCTTAATCAACCTTTAAGTTGATGCACTTTGATGCGACTACAGACCAGATGTCATAAGCCTTCAAACGTTACTTCTATCATTTTTTTGATTTTGAGCTAGAAAATGTCTGATTATGCAGATGTGTGCGTTATTTCAGTATGTTTAGTCAGCCATGTAAAGAGAGATGGTAACAACTGTAGTAGCTAGTAAGTGGAATTTATGTTGAAACAGATGCAGACAAATACAGTTTAACACAATTCAGTATTACATTGTTCCAATAAATACAGATAATCTATATGGATTCCTTAATCCTTACTGGTTTAGACCTTCTTCGTGGTAATAAAGGGAATTAGAAGGTTAGGGGTTTATCTATTATGAAATTGATTGGATGTGATGCCACTAGTCATTTGGAGGGTGGTTATGAAGTCTTTACTGCTGCTTATGTATTGGCATATTGTGCCTTAGTCAAATGTGTGTCAGTCACACATTCATGATTCTGCAAAACCACTTTCCCTTTGAGACGAATAAGGTTGAAACCTGGACTTTGACATGAACATCTCTCTTGATCTCTGCGTGGTCGTCACCTGGGCATTTGACTTTTTTGCTCTCTGTCTCACCCTGTTTCTGTGTCTCAGGTAAGAACTGTGAGCTGTGTAGAAGTGGGTTTTTCAGGCTGGAGGAATCTGATCCCAGTTCAGTTGATTTGTGTCAACCTTGCAACTGTAACACTGCTGGAACAGTGGACAGCAGCGTGGAGTGTGCCCAGGTACGCACAAACAGCAAATTGTTGATGACCAGTGTAACCCTTGCAATTTCAATTTCAGTGTTTTCAAGCCAGTTGAAAACCTTCTTCTTCTCTTTGCTTGTCCCTCTCTTTCTCTGTCTTTCTCACCTCCAGGTTGGAGGTCAGTGTCAATGTAAGGTTGCAGTAACGGGTCGTCGGTGTGCGGACTGTTTGCCTGGTTGGTACGGTCTTAAAGCCTCAAATCCAAATGGCTGCAGCCGCTGTAACTGCAGTGACACTGGCATCATCAGCAACTCCACAGAAGGAGTTCCCAGTTGCAACCAAGACACGGGACTGTGTCAGTGTAAACTCCATGTCAAAGGTAAACCGACAACCTGTGTGTAAAACTGAGCTTTTAAAGTTTCAATTTCTGAGATTCTTGTTTATGGGTTTTATTTTTATGGCATATTTGATTGTAGGTTGCCAATGCTTTAGCATTGCATTTCTCAGAGACAATCATGTGTGTCAGAGGTGCTGCTTTCCACCTGCTGGGAAGAAACTTTTTGAGGACGGTGTAACACACATGGAAGTTCAAGCCATCCCCCTAAATCCCACCAATACAAGCCAGTCAACCTCATTTTAGGTGGTGGTTCAATTAAGATAAGGAAAAGATCAAAGTAAATTAAGGGCAATATCAGCAATCTCTTCATACCTTGGTATGTTACCAAAGCAGCAAACCTCTCAACTCCCTAAAATGGTTTCTCATACAAAATGTCCCCAAATATTTTGTTGATAACGTGTGCTTTTCATTAGAACAGTAACTCTGTTTAATTGTCCAGTAATGGAGTCTTAATTAATACAGAGGCGCAGCTACTCATTGGGGTGCACAAAAAAAGCAAAAGTGGATATACTGGGTGAACACACCGAACCAGGCATGTGCACGCACACACACACACACACACACACACACACACACACACACACAGACACACACACACACACATATCCCAAAGTGTTTTGCCAGCCAAAATAAACAGGCTTTTCTGCTGGGGGTGCTTCCAGTCGTTGTGCTTCTCTTTGTGATAAATGGTTTCACTCTCTCCCCTGTGTGTCTTTGAAGAGCAGGCTCGTATGAAATGCAAAACCAGCCAACTCTCCTCAACTCGACGCATCATGGTTATTGCTAAGCCTCGCTATCAAGGGCCCACGGTTGTGCGTGTGAGTGCTGGAATGTTTATGTGAACTTGTAAATGTGTGTAAGAGCGTCTGCTTATGTTTTTTTATATATATATGGATGTGTAAAAGTTGAAAAGGAGGCCCTGGATGTGACCGTGTGTTAATGTACATATGTCTTTGTGTGTGTGTGTGTGTGTGTGTGCGTGTGTGTGTGTGTGCGTGTGTGTGTGTGTGTGTGTGTGCGTGCGCGCCATCAAGCACTAAGCTGGTATTTAATTCTCTAATTCAATGCCAAGTTGATTAAAACAAACTGCTCCAGCCACTTGTATTTTTCACACTCCTTCTTCCAAGACCCACTTTTAGTTTTTTTCTGTCCTTGTTTGTCTGGTTGCTCCCACAGGTATTTTTCAGAAATGAGATTTGATTATGGCAATTTATTACCGCCAAGCTGATACTTTGAGTAGAGCAATGGCAGGCACGCTTCAGAAGGAGGGAATTGAAATGTGTGCACAGAGATACACACATGCACATTCATAACAAGGTTCCAGAGTGCAGTGTGTACATAATAGTGTTTGAAATGGTGATGCATGAGCCTGTTAACCAGCTGGCTACTGATAAAAGGGCTGGGCCATGTCCCGAAAACGCACACTCATATGCACGCGTGCACACATGCACACCCCAACACAAAATTACCTCCTTTCTGTCCTGATCTAATATGTTCTAACACTTTCTGTTCTCTAATGTTCTCACTTTTCCTTCCTTTTTTATTGTCTTCTCCCTTTTTTTCTTTTTTTTTTCTTCTCTAATCTTCTCTTCTTCTATTATTGCGTTTATTGGACCTCATGTTCGAACGTCACAAGACTAGCTGCAAAGATAGGATTTGCAAATGCCAACTTGTGCCTGCTCAATGTATAAAATATAAATAGGAAATAGAATTACGTTTAAGGTTCTTTATAAACTGTATATTTTTATTTGGAAAAAATCACAAAGTACAATATATCCAAGCATTGTTAAAGTTGTAAGCATCATTCTGTTAGCCTGCATATTTACCACCAGCACACTCAGACGTGCACACACACCTCAACACACACACATGCACACACAGACATATCTTCACTGCACTATTATGAAATATGATCTACGGAGAGAAATGCATTCATATCTATAAAATCATTAAAGTGGGCAGACCAGGGGAAATGCCAAGTGTCTGCTGCAAACTGAGTAGGAAACAGACACACACACACACACACACACACACTTGGTCATGTGCACCAACACAGATGTGCAGATACACACTCGTGTATGTATGTGCACACATGCACATTTTCACCCACCCACATACGAACACACGCTCCCTCATAAACGGTTGTGGTGACTGCGCTGCCCCCAGGCATCCATTTAGGGACAGATTGCCTGTCATGGAATACGTATGGCATATTCAAATAAGCCCTGCTCGCTCACACTGCATATCATAGTTTAACTAGCCTTATAGCCTGGCACTGCTGCTGTAGCCATAAAACTTCCCACCGTACGATCAGTTTTGGTGTTTGTTATTATACAATAATTATAAACGGAACAAAAATAATTTAAGAAATAATTTGCCTCAATGTCACAATAAATAAAATGCTGATCTGACAGACAGATAAATAAATGAATGCATAAAGAACAATAACTGAAGTGAAACTGCTAATCGGTTCATTTAGCATTCTGTACTGTGTAGTTCCTTCTGGCATTGAAAATGTTGAGGGATGTTAAATGTTTAAAGTATGGAAGGCCTTAAAGGTTCACACTTTTTTTGCATTTTTGCTGCATTTTTGCATTCTGAAATGTCACTGATTTTCTATGTTTTGCAAAACAAAATCTTGTGGAAACTGTTGATAATGAATAATAAATAATTATAAATAATTTGGCAACAAGCTGAAATAAAGTGTTCTTCTTTAAGTGCTTTAAAGCCAACAGAACACACTTTTTTGTTTTTACACCGGATTGTAATTCAGTATTATTTTTATGTTCCTCTTTCAATCTTTCCATCTCTCCATCTCCTCTTTTTCTTTCCCTCCATCCTTTTCTTGTAGGTGCTTAATTTATTTATTTTCTCGCTCAGTGAAATTAAGTGTTTGGCCTTAGGTGAGTGATCCATCATATGTAGAGGGCCTGGCCCTAATGATGGCAGTTTTATACACTCACCCACCATTTCTCTTGCTCCCTCTCAGTCTCTCTCACACACACACACACACACACACACATGCCTGCAAACAGAGAGAGGCTAAACGCTAGTTGGTGAACAAACAAGCATCAATTCACAATGTCCTTTCTGTTTCTCTCAGCAGGTCCCACTCTGTACTCTCCTCAACATTTCTGTAAATGCTTTCTCTCTATTTCTCTCTCTCTCTCCCTCTCTCTCTCTCTCTCTCTCTCTCTCTCTCCAGGTCTTTCTTGTGACCGCTGTGAGTTTGGTTATTGGAACCTGTCCCACCCAGATGGGTGCGTCCCATGTGACTGTGACCCCCTGGGGTCCCTCAGCCCGTTCTGTGAGCCTGAGGGGGGGCAGTGTGAGTGTAAGCCCGGGGTGGGGGGGCAGCGCTGTGACTCTTGTGGCAGGGGTTCGTATGGTTTAAGACTGGAGGGATCCTGTGCCCCCTGCAACTGCTCACAAGAAGGGACGGCACCTGGGACTGACTGTGATCCTCACACAGGACAGTGTGTGTGTAAGGCAAGTTACCAAGTATACATTTTTATGACATTTATATTAATATTTTACTATATTGTCAACCATGGGGGACTTTGCCCCTGGCTGGTGAATAGCAGTGACAAAATATATGATGAGAATATGAGTATGCACGGCTGAAGGTGAGCACGCTAATAAGAGATTCTAAACATTTTACAAACTCCACTTTTTAGCAACTAGAGTAAAAAATATGGTGGTACGTTCGCTACACGTGATATAGGCAAATTATGTAAATTTTCTTTGTTTTTGGGAGGTTCTTTTATGCATTTGAAAATAGACAGGAAAGGGGCAGAGAGAGGGGATGGCATGCAGGAAAGATCTAATGGTTGCTTTTCGAACCTGCATTAAGGACTCAGCCTTTGTACATTGCCATACCCACATGAAGTTTTTGGTATTTACTCTTAATCTGCACCTCAAGAAAAGCAATCATGAAGAGTTGAAAAAATGACACTGGATATGGCTTTTCCAGGTCACAAGATAAAATGTGAACTCCTCATTAGGCAACAAAAGACTGTGTAACGTTTTTTTTTTTAATTCATTCTTTATCATCTGAGTTATCTACCACCATGTTTGATCTACACAATGCGAGTGCCAACAGGTAAAGACGGGTTGTGTTAAAAACATTCTGACTGTCAACTTTCAATAAGTGACTGACTAGTTCAATACCTTAGTGGCAATTCTCGTCGAGGCTGCCTTGAGGGTCACTTATATATTTCTATATTTATTTAATTTATCTTTCTGTCCTTTTTAGGAACATGTGGAAGGCCATCGCTGTGACTCTTGTCGTCATGGTTACCACACCCTGGAGCAGCGAAACTCCCTGGGCTGTCTGCCGTGTGTGTGCGACATCCATGGCACTGTGCCAGAGGGTGTGTGTGATATGTGGACCGGACAATGCCCATGCCGAGAGGGGGTCGAGGGAGCACGGTGTACCAATTGTGCCCACAACTACTACAACAGGAGTTTACACCTCCAGAGTAAGAGAGGGCCAACACAGTTATTCAGAAACTTTAACAAATGACATATAGTTTGACAGTTAGAGTCAATTGAGATACAACATAGTTACTGTAATTGAAATAGAATGGATGTATTCTCTTAGCCTCATGTATGGACTTTTGTATGAGGAGATATTTTGCTTTTATGTGGTTGAATAAGAAGCGAGTCCAAATCTATTCTGCTTTCTGATGTTGTTTTGTGTCCAGTATCAGAAGGGTTGTCCCAGGGCTGTGCACTATGTATCTGTGACCTCAGAGGGACAGTGACGGGGTCAGTGTGTGACAGCACCACAGGGCAGTGTGTTTGTGCCCCTACACGCTATGGAAAGGACTGCAGTATCTGCCGACCTGGTGAGTGTGTTTGAAATAATGGACAGATAGATGGATGGTTCATCATGTAGATGAACAAGACATTTAAGGAGTGATTGGATATATAAATTAAGTAGATAAGTCACTGCCCAAAGTTCAGACTACCCAATATTAGAAGAGATTCTGAGGACAATGGTGAAGAACAATGGCTGCTGGTTCCAAACTTTTAGTGTTTGTTCCTTTTTGTGTGTGTGTGCACATGTGTGTGCATCTGTGTGTGTGTGTGTGTGTGTGTGTGTGTGTGTGTGTTGGCGTGTGCCTTCTGCCAGATCTCCACTCAGTGATTGTCCTGCTTGTGCCAGGTCTTAACAACAGCGCCATAGAGAAGATTGCTTCATCTCACTTTGATTGTTGATTGTGTGTGCATGTGTGTGTGTGTGTGTGTGTGTGTGTGTGTGTGTGTGTGTGTGTCAGCCTTATGGGTAAAGAGGTAACAGATGTTGTGTTTTGTCTGTAATGGAGATGGACCGGCATAGTTAGGTTTACTGTAACACTAGTTGTGAATAGATGTATCGATGGAAGGATGTTAAAAAGAGCAACAGAGGACGCAAGATAATCATTATTTTCTCACAAATACTCAAATAATAACTTTAACTTTTATAACTTTTATAATCAAATAAAAGCAATATTTAGTACTGTTGTGAGGTAACATAGATGTACACATTTGTCAACATTTTGTATTCCATTATTTCATTGCATTTGCTCCATCCTCCTACAAATGGCCCACCCCTAATTTTGTAAACTGCCAGTTTGTTTATTAGATGATATTAGCACTGAGAAGAAATAACTGAATTGATTTATACTTTAGAACCTGGAGTGCTTAATGTAACCTCACACACACCTATTGGCTTTGTGTTAAATTAACACTCCCTAATGCATATTAGGAGAGACATAAACTGGTTCTCTCAAAATTTTACCAGGCTGCTTCAAATAACACAAAAAACACATTAGATGCTATTAAAATATGCACCATATCTGCAGGTGCAACAATACAATCTACCAATTGTTAACCATATAATCATAAGTTAAGAATTTTGGATGCAGCCAAATACATTATTTGTTAAATTAAATTAAAACAAATTGTGATTTTAGAAATCTTCATGTGGATTTGATTTTAAAGGTGTAAAAAATGAAAGTTATAGCAAAGGAAGGAACGAGGAAAAGAAAGAAGAAAAGAAGGAAGAAACTAAAGAACCAAAATACGCTTGTAGGAATAATAATAAAGTGACAGACAAGCAATCAGAGTCATAATGTTTTTCAATTTTGTGTTTGTCTCTCTCCAGGCTTCTACCTCTCTCCAGATCAGAACATGTGTGCGGAGTGTGACTGCCATCCTATGGGAGCATCGCAGCGTGGTTGTGAGAGCCAGACAGGACAGTGTGTGTGTGCCCATCCCTCAGTGGGAGGGCGGCGCTGTGACCAGTGTCGTGAGATGTTCTTCGGATTCAACCCTGGCCTGGGCAGGTAACTCGCATAAAGTCAACCACACACCCAGATGAACACCATATCTGCAGGTTGTACATCCTGTAAAGCTTTTATCCATTAATTGCACCACCTGCACATACACAAAAACGTGCAGCTCCACCTACGAGCACACACACCAGCAGGTGCAGTCTCTGTCAGGACAGTTTACAGATTAGTTGGCACACATATGACTTACATGAGTTAAGAGCTGCTTTGACCTTTACCGCTCATGTCTCTACCTGCAGGCTATCTCTCACACACACACACACACACACACAGCGCCACATGCACAACTTAAAACACACATGCACAAATGTAACTGTTACAACCTGTGCAGTACTGGTACGCACACAGACGTACATTCCTCTCAACAGGGTGTCAAAGCAGAACGATGATCCACAAACTGTTTGACTAGTGGTCCACTGTGTGTTCGTGTGTGTGGGAGCTGACCTTGCCTGATAGCTGTATTCCCCTGTGTTCAGGCTGTGGCTGAGCTCTCACAGCAGAGAGCGATGGAAGGAGGGAGAAAAAACAACAGCGGTGGAGAGTTTACTTTACAAAGAGATAAGGAAGGAGGCACTGGGTGGAATAATTATAATATGAGAGACAAAATATGGATCGGGGATGTCCATACGTGGGAAGATAGTTAGGCCTTGATCAGCCTGAGACTCGTCGTTAGAAACAAAGCAAAAAACTAATTTCCCCGTGCTACGGAGTGCATCTCCTGCACCACGCATCACGTTTTTTAGAGCGGTTTTAGACACGCATTGAAGTTAAAATATTCTCAAACTTTCAGCACAAGACGCGGAGTCGGACGTCATACTTGGCCCAGGCAGCCAATCAAATCAAGCTAGAGGCCGGCTTTACGACTTTTCCACTTCCTTCCTGTTTTGATGCCGGTAGATGTGGTAGGAACAGTGGCAATGGCAAACGCAGACGAAAGGTTGATATTAGCCGTATTTAATTACGATGAACTATTTAATTCAAGGTCACCCCATTATTTATAGTAATTAGTGAACTGAACCCCCCTCTCATAGCCCAGTTGCAGATGCAGCTCCCGCTCAACTCGCTTGCCATGGCGTTTTTGAAGCTGCCATTGCTGTCGCGTTGTGTCATCGCGGCATACAATGATAAAGAAAAACAGAGAAGAAGATAGGAAACGAGGGTCCTAGGCTCAGATCTAAAGGCACACTTTAACAAAACCTCTCTCTCTCTCTCTCTCTCTCTCTCTCTCTCTCTCTCTCTCTCTC
>CALSBV010012174.1:3191705-3211837 GCA_943590825.1 Bovichtus diacanthus | reverse complement strand
TGCAATTTCTGTGAAGTTAGTTTCACAGCTAGGGGATGCTGGTGTGTGGGATAGGCTGTAGTTAGGGTCTCCCTCACAGTGTTAAGGTGAAGACCCAACACCTTTCAGACACACATACCCAGTCACAAGTTATCTTTGAACATTTGCACAGTAATAGCAATAACATTTACTATATCAACTTCTATGAAAGAACTTTTTTGCAACTATCCAACCACGGAAGCAGAAGGATACAGTATGTCTGTGTGGTGATTGTTTTATAACAACTGCAGATATATCTACATAAGTCTGTAGCTTATTTTTTTTTTTTTTTTTTTTTTTTATAAATCACAAGCTATTCAAAAGTTACAATTGTTTATCGAAACATTTCAAAGTTTAAAAAAATTATTCAACTTTCAAGAAAATGTTTGATTTTCAAAAAATGACCATAATTTTCATAAAAACCTTCGATTATCGAAAAATTACCAACTTTCAAAAAACCTTTGATTTTCAAAAAAATCCTTAAATTATAAAGAATCTTCCATTTTTCAAAAAATAAACTAAATTTTCAAAAAAAACTTTGATTATCGAAAAATTACCAACTTTCAAAGAACCTTTGATTTTCGAAAAAATCACCAAATGAACCGAATTTAAAAAATGAAAAATGACCAACTTTCCAAAAACTTTCAATGACCTCAATTGTGAAAAAATCCATGCATTTTAAAGAAATGACCCTCATTTTCAAAAAAAACTTTCGATTATGGAAAAATTTTCAAAAAATAACTCAACTTTCAAAAAACCTTTTGATTTTCAAAAATATTACTTTAATTTTAAAAATATCTTTCGATTTTGAAAAAATTACCTAAAGCAGAGGTCTTCAACAGGGGGTCTGTGACCCCTAGGGTCAATATATATAGTAGGGGGTCTCTGCTCCATCTCTCCATCAGTTTGGGGGTGCTTGTCCTGAAAAACTTTGACAACCCCTGATTTAAAGTGTTTTGATATTGTTTTCAACCAGCGTGTAGCCAGGATTGAAAATTGTAGACTCTACAAAACGTCTTCATGATCTTTTTCTTTTTTTTTTCTTTGCTTGACCAGATGCCAGCCTTGTGCATGTGACCCGCTGGGCAGTGTCAATGGTTCATGTCATCCAGACTCTGGGATTTGTGTGTGTAAGCTGCTGGTCGCTGGAGACAAGTGTGATATATGTGTACCTGGAGCGAGTCACTTCGACCCTGAGAGCCACTTTGGCTGCAGTAAAGGTCTGTTTTACATGCTAACACACACACACACACACACACACACATACAAGTGCAAAACCACACAACTTGACTCACAGACTAGCTGTTTCCTCCTGTTTTCAGTCTTTGCGCTAAGCTAAGCTAACTGGCTTCTGGCTGCCGCTTCATAATTTTCATACACACATGAGAGTGGTATCAATATTCTCATCTAACTCTCGGCAAGAAAGCTAATAACTGTAATGTTGAACTTTTAATCAAACCAACAGCAAAGAATCAGTAATCAATGATGTAAAAACTAATTATTTGCAGTCTGATTTTGGGGGACTAAATGCTGACACTAGTAACACATTTACACAAAAGCAACATGCTCTAATTATAAACTGTTTGTCCCTGTAAAATTGCATAATTTAATCAGTTTGGTCTATGTCTATCACTGTTGATCTCTTTCACTATTTCTGTCTCGGTCCGTGCAGCACCCTTCCAGCAACCTTCACCAGTAGGTTTTGCTCTCAGTTATTCTTCCATTCGTCTCACTTGGCATCCACCTGACTCCCCAAACTCAAACAGACTCAACTACACACTCATAAGGGATGGACAGTCAGTGCACAGCATCCAAAGTCACTATCCTTTCAGTGAGTATGTTCCGTGATGAACCTTATTGTTTTTACATTTGCTTCATTTATCTGCTATTATTGTCTTGTAAAAGCACTTTGTAGCATCTGTTTTGAAAAGTGCTATACAAATAAATGTATTATCATTATAAGTATCCACACAAGTTTTTAAACATCTTTTATTTCCTTCTTACTATTTTAAATGCACATGAAACTCAAACTCATTTCCAAACCATAGTTCCTTATTCTTAATTTTCTTTCAGGCCCTGAATCATTTGCAGACACTGGTTTGTCTCCTTACACCAACTACTCATTCTGGCTTATAACAGCTAATGTGGCCGGTGCAACAAAAAGTGCATCAGCATCATACCAAACCTTAGGAGCACCGCCAGAAGCTGAACAGCTCCATTTAAACCTTGTGGGACGACCCGGTCCAACCACCGCTAGCTTTAACTGGAGCACACCACGAAATGATACAGGCCCAGTGGAAAGGTAAGTAGTGACTCGAGGGGGAGGTTAAGAGGCAGAGCACCCTGGACAGAAGTCAAAAGTCTTTAACTTGTCGCTCTTCAAAAAAATAAACAATTTTCTGTGGCTCTATTCATAGTCTATGTTTTGGTTCTGACTGAAGCTGACTGCCGAAAACATTGTAATGATCAACGTAAATCATTCATCTTATAGCATACCAGTACAGCCTGAGGGTACATGTTCTACGTAATACGATGAGTGACCTATTGAAGCCCTTCTTGGAGATACAATTTGTTACAAAACATTCAGAATTGTTAATCCCTTCAAGCAAGATGGTGAGATTACCGACAGTGAAGTGAAATTGAGGAGAAGGGGACTTGGAAAGCTTCAGTTTGGTTGATATAATAATTAAAGGAAAAGAGAGATGGAAAACAACAGATGTAGAGCAACAAAGTGAAGGACTTGTGGATACAGGAGGGAATAGTGGTAAAATATATAGCAATGAGGGGAAGGAGAAAAGGAAAACATTTTTATTCGTCTCAAACCCAGATTCCCTCAGGGTGCAAAAATAGAATATGGACAATTTGAGGGAAAACTGTGAATATAAATGAAGTTGGGAGTATCAATAAGTGGTATGATACAGTAGGATACTGAGGGAGGTTATGAACAATGGGAAGAGATGGAGGATAGATGTAAGAATGGTAAGGATTAGTCAAGTTCGAAGGTTAAGAGAGAAACATGAATGTTTGAATGGATGGTGGACTAGCATTAGTTTAATTTCTTTATATATTTTAGAGATTATTTTTGGTGACTTTTTTTCTCAAAATGTGTTGCCGAGAGGCCGACAGGAAATGTGGTGAGAGAGGGGGGTGCAAAAATAGCCTGGATTGCATCAAACTGTTCAAACCAGTGACGTTGCAGTTTACACTACATGTCTTAGCCCCGAGACCCCTGTGACATCCCTAGTGTTTAACTGAACCACATTACGTAACCATGTGACCTAGTGGAGTGATAGGGAGGGATGAAAAATGAAGAAAAGAGGAATCGATTATCACAATTTTTGTCTCCCACAGGTTTGTGTTATCCTCTACAGAGTTTAGTGGAGCAGAGCCTGTCATCCACTACACAGGCTTATCTACAGAGGCTGTGGCAAACGGTCTAAAGCCCTTCACCCAATACACCGTAACACTGGAGGTAGGTGGGGCAAACAGCTGCTAGTGTTTTTAGTGCCTGCAACTCATTGCAAATTATAGCCTATATAATATACCTCATTCCCAATGAAAAGATAGATATGTGAAGCAACTGTATCTTCAACAGGATATAGCAAGTATGCTTGAGCCACAACCGATGCAAATTTATGTACAGCCTACAAAATGAAAATGACAAAATCCTAACCTTGTCTTCAGGCGTGCTCTTCTGGGGGGTGCACTTCTATCCCACCACTGCCTTTTCTGACAGCCTCTGCCCCCCCACAAAACCAACCCCCACCCAGAGTCACTGCTACAGGACCTCATACACTCCATGCTTCCTGGGAGCCCCCCAGTCAGCCAAACGGTAGGAGCCCAAACATGCACATGCATACTGCATGGCTTGTGTCACTTGTAGAAAACTGCAGAAAAACATGCAAAAACAACAAACTGTACACACATGATGCATCCATGAGGTTAGAAATGCACACATGTATACGTGTTCAGTAGAAGTATATTACAATTGCATGACATAACAAATATATACATTATTAATGTCCCATGTCTGAATGCATGATATAGTAGGATAATCACAAACAGAACCCACATTTTAACTATCATAAAACACTTAGTAGCCTTGTAGCTTGGCTTTTAGGCCTGTGTCATTGAAGTAGTATGAGGATAAACTAACACCACCACACACACACACACACACACACACACACACACACACACACACCACCACACACCACCACAAATACGCACTGAACTGGAACTGCCTTTGCTAAATCCAGAGAGCTTTGTAATGGCTCTAAGGCTCAGTGTCATACAAAGCCCTGTAACCTGGGTTTCTCTCTCTGTTTGTCTCTCTTTTTTTTTTTTTTTCTCTTTGTTAATCTTTTTCCCTCCCAGTGTCATACAAAGCCTTGTAACATGGGGTTCTCTGTGTCTCTTTCCTCCTCCTTCTCTGTCATCAGTTCACCGTTTAAAAAAAATGGTTGATATAGCTCTCAACTGGACTCAACTTTAATCTCAGTCCTGGGTTTGTCCCTTGACCAGCTAGTTTACAGCCACAAGTATTCAGATAAGCTAATGTTGCATGTTGTAAGAAACTATTCTATATGCACTATATTGATACCTAAGGGGGAGAGAGGCAGAGAGAGTAGACGGCCCTGACAAAAAAAAGGGGCAATGTAGAGTGTAAGGAATAAAGACTGACATGGGTGTAAAGGAAAGAGAAACGAGAGTGCAGAGTAAAGAGATGTTCCACATTAAGCCTGTCATTCTATTTGTATTTTGTACTTATAACAGCATTTGGACACTCATCTATTCCATAGTGGGTCTGTAAGTCTCTTGTTGTATTTTGGTGCTGTCCGCTCTATCCTCATCCTAAACCAGCTCTGTCATTTCCATATTAACATAGAGCATGAGAGATTAGGACAATAGCCTGGTTTCCACCAGAGAGCTAAACAGGACTAGCCAGGACTTAGTCATTATCAGCCTGTTTTCTACTACAGGGCCAAACACTGGCGAGGGCTTTCTCGTTGTGGTGTTAGAATTTCCTCAAAACAACATTACTGTATAAAAGAAAAATCTACAAATTTTAGCGTCTTGTTTCCAATGGGGATGCGTATTAAGCAGGCCTGCAGTTTCTAATACATCTCTATACACAATACACACTTGATGCTTTGAGTCTTTTATCATAAACAGGCTGAATTGGCACTTTTAATTCAATAAAAAAGAGTTGAGCTAGGATTTAAAAAAAATACAACTTGTGCAGTGTTTCCCAAACAATTACTGTAGCTTCAAGTGTTGCTTTATTATAGAAATAACTGTTCAACGTTTAATTTAGTTGTTGTCATCAGTGCTATTCTTTTGCACACTCCTTATTTTTGTTCAACTATGTTGCTTTCTCTGCAGGTGTTATCACAAGGTATGAGGTCTTTCTACGTGGACCAATAGAATCACAGAACCTTTCACGTCCTGTTGCTGAGAAGAGAGTGTTCTTAAGCGCTGGCTGGCTGGATCCAAGTCTTTCCCCAGAAGCACAGCTAAGCAATAGCAGCACAATCTCACCCCCTGAGAGTAGTACCGTTGTAGGAAGTCTCCAGGCCTTTTCAGCCTATCAGATGAGAGTCGTGAGCATCAATATGGCGGGAAGTGTCACATCAGGGTGGACCACAGCACGCACCATGGAGGGAGGTTTGTATAGATCATGATTATGGTTAAACTAAGCTTACATGGATTTTTTGTTATTCAGGCACGGGGTGTATCCGAGGGCCAAGTTAAATCAATTCAGTGTCAGCATAGTTGTCAGACAGGGGGTTTCCCCATAGATAATAAAACAGTTTCCCTGGAAGTGTTGTTATAGGGGACACTCTTTGCCAATTGGCAACAGGCATGGCTGAATGGTGAGGCCAATGTGGATTTTTTAAAACTGGAGTTTCGCCATAAGATGCTGGCTCCATAAAAATCCCATACTACAGCCATCTTCCAATTCAAACTACAAAGGTCTTTCTTAAAATGTAATGTTTGGAAACTTTTGTTATGCTGATGTTTTCCTTTTTTCTTTCAATAATGGCTATTATAACATAGATAAAATCGTATAATTCAGATACCAAATGTATTATTTAAATTTCAAGAGAAGAGGGATAAAATTATTCAAACATCCGAGTGTTGCATGACAGGGGAGAATATTGTTACTATGATTTTGAATTTGTTTTCCAGTCCAGAAAAGTGTAAGTGACCCTAGATCATTAGTGAACCACAACACTGCTTACAATTGGGCTCTAAATATTTTGTTTTTATTTGGGCCCTCTGTAGTCTACTCAGTGGTTAGATAGAATAGGTTTAAACTATGATTCCTCAGTCCATTGGACGCTAAATGCTAAGCTTCCACTTTATTTTACCAATGGCTGGTGATTTCTTTTATTCTTATTGAACTGCCGCTCAGGTAACTTTGTTTCTTTCTTCTCTTTCAATTGGCAGTCTGGTTGAACCATTGTGCAGCATTTTGTTCTCCATGTACAAAACAAACCCTTTATACAATTTAACATTTAGTTGTAAAGAGGACTTTCTACAACCTAAAGGCCTTTAGTTAGGTAGGTAGCTGAGTAAGCAGGAAAAAAGGTAGGTCGATGAATCTGAAAGATTAGAAAATAGATGTTATCTGAATATTAGATTTGACTGCCGTGTTGCTCGGAATTAAAAAAATCTTCAGCCAAACTGATTTGTGAATGCTGTGGTGTTGACCTTTCCTCAAGCAGAAGAAGAATGCAGCATAAATTGTGGGCAAAAATGTAAAAAAAAACCAGAGATTTGAGGAATGTAATCAAGTGATGTTTTGGTCAAAACCTGTCCACCAGAGGACTTTGCTGATGGATGTAATAAAAAATAAGGTGTATTAAATAAAAAAAACACAGGCATTTGTCAAAAGGAACGTAGAGAAAGGAAGGAAGGAGGAAATAAAACTGTGTGTGGGGGAGGGGAAACTCATTAAGGTATTTGAATTTCAAATAGATGATATGGCTCATTAGGACTAAACGATTGCCTCCAACATCACTCTAAGCTATGTGTCTGGATAACAAGCATATGATAACACCATTTTAAATGTGGAGTGTGTGTCAGTGTTTGTGCACGTACGTGCGCTGTGCTAAAAAGAAAGAATATGACTGTGGTTATGTCTACCATGAATCACATTTCACAGCATATTTCACAGCTAGATGCCATCAACAGAAGAATAAAAGAATCCTTCTCTCTAATCTCTCATGTAATAGTGGCTATCACAACCGTAGAATTATGGAATACTTAAATCCATTAAATCCACATAATATCCACTAAGTCCTGATTTTGAATGTATGTCTCTGTGTCTCTGTTAGTATTTTATTTTTAATTATCTCACTGTAAAAGGTTCATTTTTAATGTATTAGGTGACAGTCAAAGGAAAACTTCACCAACAATGTAAAAAACATAAACAACAGTGTTTAGTCGTCTTTCATTTACATCTCAGAGATTACCAACCTGTCTGATGTTATTATAAAGCAGAAATAATCTAAAATATAATGCATCTTCTTTAAGACTGTTTTTCACAGTCAAAGAGTGAACATCTCATTTAAATGGATACTAATTTGAGTCATATTCAGCGTTGTGGTCCAGATTGATTGTCATTAATGTGAGATACATCATGGGGAACTTTACAATTGCAGATTTTGTTTAAATGTTTGCGGTGTAAGATGCTACTGAATTATGAAATAATGGTTAATGATAATAACAAGTTTACAAGTCCTTTATTTACATTAAAGGGCCACTGTGTAGTATTTAGGGGATCTATTAGAAGAAATGGGATGTAATATTCAGAACTATATGTTTTCATTAGTGTATCATCACCCTAAACTAAGAATGGTTGTGTTTTCATTACGTTAAAATGAGCCCTTCATATCTACATAGGTACTCGTATAATCAAAATCAAGGTCCAGAGCTATTTGTTTATAGTCTGTATTAGCTAACAGCTCATTTATTGTATGCACGAGATTAGCATTGACGTTACTGAATAAAAAAAATGAAAATTATACGCATTTGTACAGTACATTGTGAATAGCTCACACTTTCAATTGATGGCTGTAAAAAGCTGTGCAAACAGTTTGTAAATTGGTAAATTATAGAATAATAGAAATGAATTTGAAACAGATAAAATGGTGCGTAGTGTTCTGCTAGCTTTAGCCTTAGCTAACTTTATTCCAGGGGCTGGTACTTCACATCACCTTTTATCTCCTTTTATGTGATCTCAAATTCAATTATTTTAGCATTACGTATAAGTTGCTTTAACATATTTGAGACATTATTTGTCATTCACAATATGCAAAAATGATTTGTTAGTGGTTAGTTAATGATGAATGTATCATTAACGAATGGCTAAATATAGTGTACGATGTCTATTTTATACATAATTATGTGTGTCAATCTTTCCAGTCCCAGAGTTGATGGCTCCTCCAGAAGTGTCTGCGATGTCATCCACCAGTCTCAACATCGTGTGGAGTTCTGCTGAGGGTCAAGGGATCATCGCCAGAGGACAGGTCACTGAATATCGGGTCAACTTGCTCACTGAACAGACCAACAACCCCTATGCTCCTCCAATTATTAGTCAGGTAATAAGTACACACACACACACACACACACACACACACTATCCCTTGCACATTATGAGCAGGACAACTATCTTTCTGTTGAGTAAATAATGCACCAATGGTTAAAAGTCAAGGTAAAAAGGCTGTATAGCGTGTTGTTGTTTTTGGTAAATGCCAGTACAACTGATGTTTCCCCATGCTTTTCTTATATTTCAAAATATTATAACCTGCAGCAGCAGTAACGTTTTAGAAGCAGAGAATGAATAAATATGTAATTGACCCAAGCACTTTTAACTGGCCAGACAATTTAATGAATTGTGATTTGATTTGTCAGGCACTCTAAAATCAAATTACTGATATCTTACCAAATTATGTTTAATTAAACGTGGTTGTCTGATGGTCCCAGTTATTACATAATTAATCGTGCAGCTGTAGTGTATTGGTTGTCAGGCCATGTGAACAACTACTACACCATCAGTGTGTGTGTACAAAGTTAAGTACTGAGGTTACTGTGTAAAACCTGTTTCTTGCTTCTGCTTCTCTCCTCTTTTCTTCCTAATTAAGTGAAAGATTAATTGTCACAACAAGTTTTAATTCCCTCTCTGTCTCCCCTTTTCAGGTCTTACATAGGGTGGGACCGTCATCACAGCCTGTTTATTTAGTGAAAGGACTGAAGCCTTACCATGTGTACAACTTCACTGTTACACTCTGCACAAAGACAGGTTGCATTTCCAGTCTGCCAAGCACAGGACAAACCCTACCAGCAGGTAAAAGAAAAAGATATGCACACAAACACACATGGATGGAGACAAACAGAAACAAATATGCAGATGGCATCACAGCAGTAATCAGCTTTGTAGGAAATGAGTTTGAAAATAGGGAAATGCTGAGTGTGCCACTTTATTGTTAAAGCAGATAGAAAAAAAGCCGTCCAGTTACATACCTCGTGCAGTACTGAATCATTTAAGTGTGGGGTGTTCTCTTCGTAAGAACTGCAACACAAGCCTCTGACATTTGCACACACGCATCCAAAAGCACACAGTCAGTCATCGGGTACTTGAGTGGCGACAGCATTGGTCGTGTTAACCAGAGGGGATATTCATGGCGTGCGGCAGTAAAAACAATTTACTGTTAATTACAAGGAGAAAAATGTGGCGTAGCACACACTTCCTGCTGGCCATGAATCAAACACACACAGAGTTACAGAAACACACATACAGTGTCTCTCTCTTGTAGATTTATAACCGTTATGGAAGTAGAATAACTTAGCTGTGTTTAATAACTCAGACAAAAATCTATGGGACTGAGATGAGTACTAATTGATCAGTGCAGAATGACATAGACACACACTTGCAGATTTTTTTATTCAATGTCTTCATCTGTCAGTTCCTCTCAACAGTCTGTTGCTTCCTCGCTCTTTCTCTCAATCCACCCTCCTCTTCCATCTCTACCTTGCGCTTTCACTTAAACACAAAATAGCTCATTGCAGCAGAAGAACATGAATCACTCAGCAATATACCGGTACATATTATACACACACACACACACACACACACACACCTGACCCTCCAACACACTTTTCCATCTGTTCACTCCTGGTCTCTACTTTTGCTTCTCATTTAATGTCTTTTTCGGTTTTGTTTTGTTTATCCCTTTAGGTAAATAGACAATGGGTGCGCTGAGTGGTTGTGAAAAAAAACAATAACCTTTCATCTATAAATACTTGCTAAGGGGTTTGAGCTTTTGAACGTACTCTAAACAGCTACATCTGTTGACATAGCGAATATTTTCATTTCATACAATTCTCAAATAGTACTTCCTTGTGTTTATTGTGATGAACGATGCTTCATATTGTAATCGGTGGACTTTTTAAATGTATTTTTAATGGGTACATCTGTTGACACAGCGACAATGTTTATTTCAAGTGATTCCAAAGACTTCTCTTGACTGTTATACAGTACAATACAATATGGCTTATTGTACCCAGTTGACTTTTTGAATGTATTTTTAACAGCCACATCTGTTGCCACCATTTTGTTTCATCCAACGCCAAAGATGTCCCTTGTTTCAACTATATGAAATGATAAGGGCATAAGCCGTTTGGCAGTTTTTTTAATTTTTTTTTTATTATCTCAAAACAATTTGCATAGCATGTGCTACTCCATTGGCTGTTGAGCTTCTGTTGTAGCTGCACACCTCATATCACTTTCTTTCAGAAAACATTTAATAATGATGTCTATGCCTCTGTGGCTGCAAAAGCCATAGAACAGATGAGCTGAATCATGAGATGAAATAAAGCGTTTATAGAACTATCTATATTTGCTCTAATAGGATATTTGTACATTTTTATACAATTTCTATATATTTTAATACCATACATGTTTTTTTTGGCATACCCTTGCCCATTTTCTACAGTTATTTAAATTTTAGACAACCGTATTACAAACCATACCTCAGTTTTTTTTGTGGATTTCCGCAGATACAGACAGATATATATAGATATATATATATATATCTATATATACTGTGTAGTTTAGATTTTTTGTCAATTTCTATTCCAAAATCCTTTATGCTTTGTACCTAGTCTTACCCTGCGGAGACAAATCCAAACAAATCTTAGTCCTACTACAACAAAAATTGTAGCATCTTTGACCCCCCGTTTTTAGTAAAAATCTGAAGAAAAACTGAAAACTTCTGCATGATTTGTCCAAAAGGTTGTTAAATTTGGTGTTAAAATTGTATTTTACGGAAATGAAATGAACATTGTTCTATCTCCAGAGTGAAACAGTTTTTGAAGGAAATGATCCTCACATTAAGTGGTGCTCCTAGCAGGGTGTACTTGAGCGTGGTACTGATGCACTGATAAATCTACCACACATAAGGCTAGGCCATTAGAGCCAGCTACCATCTGCTGTAAGTGAGCAGACAGCATCTGCGAAACCACTGGAGTTACACCAAAGCACATGACTGAGCATTAGCGTGCACACTGAGACAGGCGTAACGACACAAGGAAAGAGCTCCCTGTCCATGTGTGCGGATGCATTTGCAATTGTTTCAATGTGTGTGTCTTTCCACAAAGTTATCGATCAAGGCGTAAAGTGAGTGGCTAATCAGGGGCTGATGGTGATGTTTTATGTATCCTACATCCATAAAGACTTGTTCTACAAGACATACACACAGAGAGACATACACACATAGACACTCACACTGTAACACCACTCAACAGAACAGGAACTTTATTGATTTACGCATAATTGGCCTGAGGCCCTTCTTGAGGAGAGAAATATGCATGGCAAGGGATCGCGATGTCAATAAGTGGTGTGCTTGTGTGCGCGGTGTAACTGTACGCTAAGAGCCTGTTAAGACATGTCAGTCGCAGTAAAAACAGAAAACACACACACATGCACAATTGCTCCTGGGAGCTGGCCCATGATTTAGCTGCTTCATTACCATGTCGGCAGCTAAAATTAACCTTTCTGGTGGACTGTTAACCTTGTGTGGCTGTACATGTGTGTGTCTGAGCACACGCATGATGAGGCGAGTGGCTTTCGTCAAACTGAATGTGTCATAGTGTTAAGTACATTTCAGTGGATTAACAAGCAGATGCAATAAATGAATACATGACACGCAAAGAATACGGGACAACACATTAGAATCGCATCGATCACGTGGAAAAGCTGTCTCGTATGACACGATACACACCAACAAGCATACACACTCCTCTGTCCTTTAAAGTCTGTCAACGTTTGTAGCGTTTTTTCCCTGATGTGAAAGTTTGGTGGATAGAAGACCGATTGTTGAAGACACTATAGCTCCTAATAGTTACAACCTGTATCCCCAATAATGCTACTTTGTTCAAGTACACACACTGCCATCACAGGTGACAATAGCTTTACTTGGGTGAATCCGTTTTAATACCTTCAGTTACATTGCAGTCTCACAGTCAGACGTCACCCAGGGACACTCCACTTCACTGAGGTCAGTTCAGTTGGATCAAACCTCAAAACCAGCAGAGATTGGTCCATTTTGCCCCTGGGTTTGACTCAGAAGCCCAGGAAACCTGCCTTGTCCCCTGATGCAGTGAAATACTTGCCTCATGTACACACACTACAAGGCTCAGTTGTTCATGACATGAAGGTCTGCAACAGAAAGAGATTCAATGCCCTACCAGTTTATCTCCTTTAATCATACACACACACACACACACACACACACACACTCATTCAGAATTTGACTAAAGCAGAAAGAAGAAATAGATTTCCAGCAGGTCATACTTTGAGAAAATAAGATTTCCCCTCAATATGTTTATTGATTGCAACAAACACCAAGGCAAATTCCTTGTAGGTGAATAACTTACTCGGCAATACACCTTATTCTAATTGAAGAAGTACACCACTGTACACCACAATGTGCGCGTGTACGAAGGTGTGTGCGTGTGGCACAGTCAATGTTCTAAATGTCACCATAGCTCAGTTTCAATAGACTGGTAAGCTATCGATTGGCAGTAATTTATGGTTTGATGTGCCAAGATGAGCCGCCTAAGACAAGCTGTCCACTTCCCTTTTAAGAGCGCTATTAGAACTCACACTAAGATGGTCCGCATGTGTGTCACTGAGAGCTAATTTACTCCTACCACAGACCATTTAGACCATTACTAAAACACACACACACACACACACACAGAAACACAACGATGGAATGACACTTAATGCACAGACATCTTTCCCATCTCTGCACCAGTCCATCACCTGCTATGTTTCTCTCTCCATTCCTATACATCTCCTCTCACCGTGTCCCCCAGTTGATTTATTTATGATACGTATGTTGAAGCTACGTCTCAAGTAGCGCCCAGTATGTTTCAAAGGGACATTTAATTTAACATCTAAAGTGAAAGAAGGAAATTAAATTGACCCTCTGGTAAATGAATATTGGACTGTGAAGTCTAGACATACAGTTGGTGTCAGTCAAATGAGCTAAAGACATGTTTCTACTCTATCACTTTTATCAATGATAACAACATGAGAATACCTTTCAGTATGGTGGATTATGTTTCACATTTTAGATAAATATAACACACAAAACATTTTCGTAAAAGTAATAAGGAAGCTCAAAAATCCAGACATTATGTGAAGTATTGTGAAAGTTTATTTTTTCATTGAGTTGCCATTCAGTCTCTTATTTTCTGCCTTTCCCTCCTCAGCTCCAACAGGACTGTCTCCACCTGAATTACATCCAGTAAATGAAACCACCATTCAGATCCACTGGGAACCTCCAGTCCAACTCAATGGACCACACCCAGTGTATCAGGTCTGCCAGAGGGTTTTCTTAAATACAGCCAGTTGGCATTGTTTCTTAAGTCTCTTTTTTAAGACTGAAATATCTCAACACCTATCCGACGGATTGTCACAAAAAAATGTACTGGGCTAAATAGAGAAAATCAAATATCACGATATTTTTAACCAAATACCTCAAAATCGATATTGCGACGATATTGTAAGGTTGACCATTGGTGCTTTCACAAAATATTTTAATGTGGACATTTTTGATAAATAATCAGTAATGTGGATATGCTGACTAAGTGATAAAAAAGTAAATAATAGAAGTTTATTACTTTAGTGTAATGCAGCCCTTTTAAAACCAGGGAAAGACAACACTTATGCCGTGTTATGACATCCAAAATCTAAGTCAATTTCTAGTCTCATCTCACGATATACATATAATATTGATATATTGCCGAGCGCTGGTCTGTCCAGACATTGGTGGTGCCCAGAGGATAAATCCTAATGACTTTGTTGATCAACTTTTTCTCTGTCACCACCATGAGGTTGATATTTGTGTTTTTGAGTGAAATGTCTCAACAACTGATGGATTGCTATGACATTAAACACCCATCAGGATAAACTGTAATATCTGCTTGTGACCCCCTGACTTCATCTACTGCCATCATCAGGGCTAAATTCCAATTAGTCCAATACTTTGGTTTATGACCGAATACCAGCAAACTTGTGACATTCCCATCAGCCTCAGCCGTACTTTGTGTTAATTTCTAATTATCAAATTTTAGCATGCTAACATGCTAAACTACGATGGTGAACATGGTGTAAACCTTATACTTGCCCGTCATCAGCATGATAACAACATTGTGATAGAGGGCATGTAAGCGTGCTGATGTTAGCATTTACTCTCAAAGTCTCAAAGCACAGCATCTTAGCATCTTAGCTTAGAGTTGCTTGGTGTTTCAGAATCAGAATCAGAAATCCTTTATTAGTCCCACAGCGGGGAAATTTACATGGTTACAGCAGAAAGGTAAAAAAGGATACAATAAAAACACACATGAACACTACAATTAAGTGGATGGTTAAGTAGGTAAGTAAAGTGCGAATGCAGTGGTACTGGGCTAAATACAACAATAGTAACAATGGATAGTAAGTGTAAAAATATTGCACAGAGATATTGCACATAGCAATTTCACAGTCTGAATTGGTGAGTGTGTGGTGGTCTACCAGGGGCCGTGGAGAGGCCGTTTATTATTTATTGTGATTCTGAAAGTATTTAGCTGAAGTTGAACAACATAGCAAGTGTATGATTTTTATAGAACTTAAGCATGTGATTACATATTAATCTTAATTCAAGGCTGAAGTTTTAATGAACTATTTGACAGCCCTAAAATAAAAATTTGAGTATTGTTGCTGTAATAGGTACTGCTGTTATTATTGTTATTATTATTGTAAAGTTATTGTTAATATTAGTGTATATTATTTACTTTTAAGGTGGAGAGGACAGACGTCTCACTCTCTGACCCACAAGGTCCTGTTGTCAGAGGAACCAGGTTCTCAGGAAACAGTTACTACCAGTTTCCCAGTGACAGCCTTCCTGTCAACACTGACTTCACAGGTAAGAAAGTATATCGAGGTGCATGCAGATGTCTGTGTGGATCAGCAAATGGACGACATGCCTGTCTGCACTGCTTTTATATTTTACGTGCGAGTACACGTGCACATGCGTACACATACGTGGCTGTGTTTGTTTGTATGTTTTTGTGTTGTTGCGTGATCGTACTGCAGTCTCTCAGTCTTCTAATGACATTCCTTTAGAATGACTTCCCCAGTCATCTTAAAGGACAATTATCTTTCTGTTTACCAGCATCATTAGAGGGTTGAGCTGCACAGCCAAACATGTTCTGCTTCATCTGAGAACATCACCCAGTCTGACGCTCATAATTAATGACTGCTGATACTAATCAGCGGGATTTGAGCGGGCAAAGCTCTTTGATGCCACTTGAGATTTCTTCACTGTCCCGCACAAACCTTGTATCTCCAGTTATTTATTTCTGTGTGGACAAAATGTTAAAAAAATTTTATTTTCATAGATAAAACCTTTCCAAGCCGTGTTAAAACTGTACGATAAAATGGCAGAAATAAATGTATATCTGTTGACAAACCCGTTTTCTATAACTACTGACAAATTCCTAACTTTGTACAGATAAAAGTTTTCATCTGTAATCCTTATGTGACCGTGATCCAGTGTAATTGAGTCAACACAGCGAAGCGGGAATCCATGTAATCATCTGAAATATTAGGAGCTTTTAGCCCAAACGTTTTGTCAGTGTGTAAATACTGAAGAGGGCCTTTGAGATCAACAGCGTCACTGCATCGGAGTGGTTAATAAAAAATACTGATTTTTAATTGGCCTATGAAGGTCATATAGAAATTGAGAAAGAATGAAAGGAGTGTATTTGGAGAGGTAAGCCATTATAAAAACTTAACAAAATAATTTATTCAAATCACAATAATAACAAAGTTATTCATTAAGTTTATTCAAATTAAAATATGAATGATTCTGTGACCTGCATTAAAGGTGACACTTTACCTGTAATTCAGTAATTCTGTGTTTATTGATTTTGTTGGGCAATCAATCAGTCATTCAATACAACGAGAAATTCACATTACGCACGCGAGTCAATTTCTTAATATATTTGTTTTATATTGAGACGATCAACATTTAACTCTCAATCTTTAATCAATTTTAATTTCAACAGAAATGTTATCAGTCTTTTATTAGTTACTATTACCACTAAAAGTATATATATTCTTGTGTTCACCTCTTCTTTAATCTTCCTTTTCACAAAAGACAACTTGTGTGTCCTCTACACTGTTGTCTTAATGTAAATCTGGTTAATTGTTAAGAAATCCCAACAGCTGTCTTACCTCTTATTCTTTATCTTTGCTCATGGTTCCCAGTTCTTGTTCATTGCTCCTTCTCTAAACGCTGTGTTTTTATCCCAAATCAACAAATGATGATTTTTGATCTCATCCATGCTCCTTCAGCACAAAGCTCAATAAATGTCTCTGAATACTGCCAGCAAATAGATGCTTTTTACTACTGAGGGGTGCCTCTCATCTCCTCCTTCATAAAGGGTAATGGATCAGACAATCACTTTTAGACCGGATCTATTCTGGACCATGAATGTGTCGGCAGTCCTCAAACCATCGCCCTTTTACAACCATCAATACTAATAGCATCATCTACAGACAATTATTCCCATCGAAGCGCATGGAACAGCGAACAAATCAAAGCCAAATTGGATTATGAATGTAATGCAGTGTAATGCCCCCTCGAGAGTCAATTGATCACAGAGGAGAGACTCGTCAATCGTTGATGTCTTATGGAAACCTAGTAACTCCCACAATGACAACTGAAAAATATTCATATGAGTCGAATCTTTGTCTTTATCTTACTCTTTTTTGTTCATTTTCATAATGCAAGACCCGATGATATTTCATTTAGAAAAAAATCACAAAACATTGATTATGTATTGCTTGGAAATGATGTTCTTCTGAGTCCTGAGAAGAGTCTTTTTTTTCCTTTAGTAGTATTAATCCTTTAGAAGAGTCTGGTGGGCCTTCTGTGCAGATTTCTGTACAGCAGAACATTATTTTTCTTCATCAAAATGATGCACCATTGTAGAAATATTACTAGTTTGTCATTTCCATAAATGTTTTATTTAGGTTGTTACTGCAGGTTTTTATCATTTCCTAAACATGTGTATTAAGGGCACATATTTGAGCAGGGACTATATTTTATGTGTTAAATCTTAAGATTGGTTACCATGTAAAATCACATGATATTTCCCCTTTCACTTGAAATTTTATGGCCACTTTACTAAAATTATTTTGGCCAAATAGGTCGCTTTCCATGTGCAGTTATTGTGATAGAAGTGGATTTTCCATAATGATAAGTCTGCTCACTTGTGATTAACGATGCTTCTTAATGCTGAATGAATTTAGGGTACTTAAGGTCAATATTTACCACACTGAATCTTACTTTAGATAAAACAGGATCATAACCATATGCAATCATGCTCTGATATGAATACCCTGTGAGTGCTTGTTTCCATAAATGCATGTTAGTCCATTCATCTTATCTGAAAAGCTTCTGTGTCTAAAGCGCTACAATGTGACTTCCTGCTCTCCTTGTTCATCTTTGAATTAAGGATACCGGTTCTAAACAGATTATAAAATCCTCTCTCCTCATTTATAATTCTTTAGTATTTGAGCCTGAAATGGGCAGATTGGAAAGAGGATGATGGCCTGCTCATATTTTCACTAATCCAGATGTATTTCTACAACCCACATTAAATGAAGAAAAATGAAACATCACAAACATAGTTTAGAAAAAAAAGAAGAAGAAGAAATGAATGCAGGAACAAATAGACTTGGATAATTTCCAGACATGTCTTATACAGTACATTGCTGCAGCACCACTGCATCAACTGAGCAGGAAAGAGGGAAATGTTAAATGATACAAATTATTTTTCCTTAATTAATATGATTGATTGCCAGGCATTGACGTTGAGAGGAGAGGGGGAGAAATGTGTGAAGGGAAAGTTTGCACAGACATCATTAGTTTTTCCCCATTTAAAGATTAATCAGAAGAGGCTGGGCTCTTTAATTCTGTCATTTGTATATTTAATGGGCTGCTGCAGAATCTATGGGTGTAATTAGCTGGCTGCCGCGCTCTCATTAATACGCCAGGCTCTGATTAATGCCAGCACAGAGCTAACATGACTGGAGTTATTCAGGTTATGTTGTGTAGATGATTGCACACAACCTCCACTGTTTACTGAGACAGAGAGAGGAGAAACAATACAATAACACATGAAACAATGTTCGCTGATAAATAACACTATACTTAAAAACTGTAAATGGATAATTATTTCCACTTGTTAATGTTACATATGGAATATAACATAAATCCTCTTTGTTCACTTAGGCACAGAGAAAGGGGAACAGTACATTTATTATAAACAATAAACTCCATTCAAAACAGTCCTTAATAATTTTTAATTTACAAAAGACTCAATTTAAACAATATAATTCTCGCACTTAACAACTCCGGAGTTGATGGTGTGAGTATAATTGGTTTTATGTACTTGTAGGTCATAAAAATGTCTTTACAGTACATTAAGTAATATATCGCTCATGAAAGAAACTTCCTTATTTCGACACAACAGCGCTGTGAAACAACACAGGTTGTGTTTATTGACAAAGGTCTCTGAAAACATTCCTTTCTCAGACTCTTCATGATCTGGCCAGAAGAGAAGTTGAGCTGACTGGATATTCTGCATCGCATGCTGTCGATCACACACAGCCTAGTTCAGTTAGCCATTGCATGTTCATTTAATAATCCAAACAATGTTTACTTGTCATTTTAAGTTGTAGGGCGTCTTAATGAACTTGTTGCCTCAAGTGTCTTCCAGCGAGGCTCAAGACTTTATTCTTGTTGACTGAATTTGCTTCTTTTTTTCTTTTTCTTTTTTTGCCAGCAAAGAAAAGTGAACCTACAATAATTAGCCCAAGTGATTTGTTCTTTCCTAATTTTGGAAAATATTAGGCGAGTGGTTAAAATAATTACTTAAGGGGTGACAATTAAGTGACATTTTGAAAGAAGTTTATTTTAAATAGTACATCAAATTTAAATACAATTAAATGATTAGTTTGTCTTTACTTTTTTACAACCAAGTATTTATCAGCTGCATTGACATGTGTAATACTGTAGTAAAAAGTCTGTGTATATTGAGCATTATATTGAGCAGCATGTGTGTTTCTGTGAGGTTTTGGTGTGCACTCTCAGGTGAACAAGGTGCATGCTGGTGTTTTGTGTCTGTGTGATTGCACTGTGCCAGGGTTTGTGTGCTTGCATGCACTCTGTATGTGTAACAGAGACACCTGTCAGGATGGGTGCTCAGGTTTGTCTGTTGATGGCTCCAAAGTGGTTGTCAGTGTGAAGTAGCACAAGTCCTGTGGGGAAATCTGAAGGAAGTAATGCTGAGCACGAGCTGTGTCACTTAGATGCTGTACATTTGGACCAAACACCGTGGCCAAGCATGTGTTGACAGTCTGTCCCTCCCTATTGCACAACTCACAACAATTGTCTATTGTAAACTTTCATGTATCTCTTAAGTTATTATAATAACATGTGTATATAAATGTGTGTGTGTATATATATAAATATATATATATATAT
>CALSBV010012174.1:3173972-3186705 GCA_943590825.1 Bovichtus diacanthus | reverse complement strand
TCCTTGTTGACTTGCAGTGCTAATGTGTGTGTCTGTGGTTATGTGTGGTGCTACATGTGCGATGGAGCGTATGTGTCTTCTCCAACTGGGTTGATTCCTTTGTTTAGACTAGTTTGGGGTAATTAACAGTGGGAGTGGTGTCACGGCTTATTAGTGTTCCCCTAGATACATATAGCTGGGCCCATTACTTCCCCCTATTAGCCTGTTGAGCTAGCCTTAATGGGATTACTAGTGCAGGGGGGGGTAATTTAGCATGACACAGGAAAGTGATATGCTCATAAATATGTGCACTTGTGAGCTGCCACACACACACACACGCGCGCGCACACACGCACACACACACAACAACTTCAACTTCAACACAGAAAGTACATTGAAGCATATGAGACACTCAGAAACATTCCCTGTCACTCATACAAGAGATGGACCAAAAGCATTGGAGTTATCTTACTGTCACAAACTGTGTCACACACACACACACACACACACACACACAGTTCACACCATATTGATGCAGGTGAGTAGTGTTTTATGGACGACTGGCTCTTTGGCGTGTGTAGCTACAAGTAACTGCAGTGTTTGTCACAGGATGTAATGCTGTAATACTCATGCAGCTCACTGTCTGCTAAATACATTTGCGGGCACAAAGTGTCAAACGCACAAATTGTATTTTCTTCTGCCAGCCATGCGTCTTGGTTTGCTCTTAGCTGACACGGGTGTTTCTCAGTGAAATCTAAAAAGCTGGAATTGTACAGTCCTCTTGCCTTTGAGGAAGAAAACATTGTAATCTTCAACAACAGATGCTAAACATGTATACTAAATATTCTCGAAAATTAAACGGAGCCTAGTGCTCCTTAAATGTGCATTTACTGTCGTTGACACTGCCGTTTAGGAGGTTACACCTCTATTGTTCCAGTATTAAAGGGATTCCTATTTGCCTCAAGCCCACTTTTGAAAACACACACTCACACAAATCTTCAATATTTTGGTCCACTTTAATCTCTTATCCACCCCAAAAAAAATGGAGCACACATGAATTACAGCACCCTTTCCTGTCTTTTATCAATTTAATGCAGGTGTCTCTTAAACTTTACCTTGAAAAGACTGCCAGTCTCCTTCTCAGATTACAGAGGTTTTTTTTCCTTTCCTTACTTTGACCACATTGGCTCCATAAGCAGTTGTATTAATTCACACAAATGTAGAGACACAAACACAGACATTTTTGTTCATTTGGTCTCTTACGCGTATACAGGATATTCACACACATACATAGATATGCTCACGTTCTTTTGCGGGCTGCCAAGTGTAGCTGGGAAAGCCTCAGGGGCAGCACTTTGGATAAGTGCTTTTTATTTTGTGCGTGTGAGAGTGTGTGCCCATCAGCTCGCAGTATCACATACTGTATATTAAAGAGATTGGGCATTGGGGCCTTCTCACACAACAGCGGACACACACCTTAGTCGAGTGTTGTACAAGTTCAGGCTACAGGAATGACACCTTGTAATGACTGACATGGCTTTAGATGCTACTGTATATGTTGCCTGACAAATTGAGTGAGTCCCCTGTATCCATTCAATAATGTATATATGTGTGTGGGGGTGTGCATGCATGGGTGTGTGTGTAAGAGAGAGAAAAATAGAAAGAGCATGTGTAAGTGAAAAGGGGGCCGTTACTGCCCATCAATTATGTTCCTGCTCAATGGCACCTTGGTACTAGTTTCTGGGAGAGTTGAGTGTTAGTTTCTGCCAGAGTCTCCCAGAGAAGGGATTAGAGAGAGAGAGGGAGAGAGAGAGAGACTCCTCCCATGTTGTCTTGTTAAGTAGAGCTGTCTAGCATTGGTAGTAAAGATGTCAGAGGCTGATATACTCTGGCATTCATACATTTATTGATCTCATCATTAAATCTTCATCACTGTGTGTGTATCTGTTTGTGGATATGTGTTGTCAGTGTGTTTGTGTGAGTGTGCACGTACCCCGTTACTCTTGTTTTACTACATTACTCTTTGCCCACTTGCTAAAAGCTGATCACAACAATGATGTCATACTTTATAGGTAGCAAAAAGCCCTGTAACAACACTTTGATGATTATATGTGCATGTTCATGTCCCTTTGAGGGTGGTGTGTGTGTGTATGATGCGTGTCATCAACCCTTAATGTCTAACCTTGTTCGCACAACAGAGGGATAAAGAAGCGATAATTTGAAATTTAACAAAGTAAGCGTGTTTGATTGCACTGTGATTTGAAACGTGGTCTCTTTTGAGCCAGAGGTCATAGATTTACTTTCGAGAATGCTGTAAGATCCAGGGCTGCGAGACCGATGGTCAGAGGATGTCTTCACAACACCATTAATGTGTGTAATGTATGCAGTGTTAAAAAATGTTCCCTGTGTTGTGTAGGGCTCTGCGGTGGCTGTGAGCGTACAGGGTGATGGAGGGCGCCGCTACAATGATGGACAATGGCACAGCATCGTAGCAACAAGGCGAGGGGCCGTGGGAACAATCGTTGTAAACAATCAATACAGAGGTAACTATTCTCATATTCATACTGATCACTGTGTGTATCTGCTCACTGTGTGGGAGTGGGAGTGTTAATGCAAGTGTATTTTTGCTCATTATATACATGCGAGGTTGTGCACCTGTGCTTGGATGTGAATAGTGTAAGACTGACGTGTATGTAAGTACTGTATGTATGTATTTATGTATGTGTGTTTCTATGTAAATCCCCCAGCTCTGCACGGAGGTAATACCCAGGTCAATCCCAGCCACTCTGTGTCTGATGAGAAAAATACTGCTTCACACACAAACACACTTATGTTCCTCAGTTATTCTCAAATATATTATTCATTTTCTTTCCTTATGGGCAAATCTGGACAGAAGCTGCATGAGCATAACCCTTTCCTCACTTCGTCTCACTCCTCTGCTCTCTCTTCTCTTACCTCCTCCGTCTTATATTGTCCTTCCTTTCATTCTAATGTGTCCCATCCCTTTTTGTTCCCAGAATGCTCTGACTTCATATATAAACTCATCCTCCATTAACTCCACACTTTTGTCATGTCCCACCACATTCATGTCTGACACCACCATTCTACCTTCACCACCAGGAAGTGCGTCAGCTTCCAGCGGCAGCACCATTATTGGCGAGAACACAGGGATGTTCATCGGAGGGCTGCCTGAAGACTTTACTTTGTTAAGGGAGGATTCAGGTACGACGGTCAGGACCCACTCTCTTATTATGTGTTATTGTTCTTCATTTCTAACATTTAAATAGGTTTGACACATTTAGGCCGTGTCAACCTGGCTTGGCTTTTTCATTTCTTTTTATGTATGTTATTAATTCTCCAAGGAGGAAATGCTATTTTGCCAATTTGATCTCCACTCTCTTCTATAAGGCAGGTTAGTGCTACAGCCCTGGATTAAATAGGAGTTTCCTGTAGTCTCACTACAACCAGACCAACTTACTGTCTTCAGAAAATGTGCCATCATTCTCATATTCAGGCAGTAGTACTTGGTAACCCCTGGTGAAACTCAATGTTTTTAGGCAGTTTGGAAGCACGGAGTGAAAACTTTTCAAGTGACAGTTGTGGTGTTTATTCCTGTCTGTCTCACCAGGTGATGCTCGACTAGTGCGACAGGGTTTCTCTGGTTGCCTCAGAGACGTGAGTTTTAAGATGAGTGACAGCCCCTCAGAGGAATGGAAATCTCTGGACTGGGCAAACGCCACAAAGAAGGTGGCAGTGTATGAAAGCTGGGAGGGATGTCCTATTCAAACTGTGGATGGAGCCCATTTTCTGGGTCATGGTAGGATCCTTTGTTAAAAATCTAAATATATAAGTTGTTATGATGATTGTATTGTTAATTTACTCGTTTAACAAGGACAATGCACACTAACATCACTACATGCCACATACATTTATGCCCATTAAGAAGGAAATTATAGTATTTTATATCATACTGCCAAATAGAAATATGACAACATGCAACAGGGTCTTAAACCTCTGTGGAGCATCTTTTTTCCTGAGCAAGCTGTGTTCGGCTGCAACATCAAGTGGCTTTTTAGTGTCCCTAATACACTGGCAACACTGTATGTCTTAATAAGATGCTTGCTGCCGATGTTGGTGATAATGAGGTTGTAGTTTCATGTTGATGAATATGATGATGACAAGTTAATTGGTCTCTGTGTGAAAGATCAGGTTTATCACTGTACATTTCCTCCATTATTGCTACTTAAAAGGGCCTGCTCATCCAATATTTTATTTGTCTGTCACTTATGTGAAAACAATAGTTTAACCATAAACATGTCACACATTTTAAATGTGACTCAATCTTATACACTGTATTTGAAAAAAAGGGTAGAGACAATCTTCACAGGTCTTCAGTATATCTAAAGAAGTTGCTTTCGTTAAAGCCCTTGGCCTCATAATTTGAGGGCAATTACTTCCTGTTGTCTCAGGTTACTTGGAGATGGGCAGAGATGTATTCAGTGGAGGACAAGACTTTGACATTTCTATGGATTTCAGAACAGACCAGCTCAATGCACTTTTGCTCTTTACATACAACTCACAAACAGAAGACTACATGCTGGTAAGGAGCACAGACACATTTAAAATGATCGTTTGACCTAAAATACTCAAATACAACTTCATAAATACATGATGTTAGCTTTTTATCTTTTGTTTATTTTAAGGTGGAGCTGGAAGGCGGTCTCCTTTCCTTCATTCTTGCCTCTGAAGGTCACGTGACTGATCTCAGCATGTGGGTGGGGCTTAGCTACTGCGATGGAGACTGGAAACAGCTCTCATTGGCAAAACGCGGCTCGCTCATATCTGCTGTAGTCAATGACTGGGCGGAGGAGACGAGGGGAGTGGGAGGAGCATTGAGGCTGAGAGTTGATTCCCCATTATATTTGGGGGGCGTGCCCATGGAGCTCGTACATCCTGCTCTGGACAGCCAAAGTCACAAACACGGTGAGAACGTAGTATCAGTACTTGTACACTGTCTAAATGACAGGTGTTGATAAAGAAGGTGCAGGATACTGTGCAGCTCAACGGGTCAAACATGGAATTTATTTTTGAGTTAAAAAATGTATTTTTGAGTTAAAGTGAGAGTATATATATATATATATATATATATGATGCAACTTGTAAACATGAGAGTTGAAGATAGTGTTTATTGAAACAATTAAACACTTTAAATGGAGACAAGCATTTTACACAGTTTTCAGAAACATGTACTCTTCTAACATTCTCCTCCCGTTTCTCCTCTTTCATCGCTCCTTCTCCTTTTCATCTCCTTCTACTCTTTCACAGGCCTAGGAGGTTGCATAAGGGGTCTTACCATACGCAGTGATGAAACAAACCCTCCTGTCAGTCACAGCGTTAATCTCTCTGTTGCCTTCAGCCGTTCCGTTAGAGTCTTCTTAGACGGCTGTCCTAATAGTGAAAGCCGGTACAACTGCAGAGGAAACGACTCAGTGTTGGTGTATAGTGGGATGAAGACACAAGCCACAGATCGTAGCCTTCAGCCTTTCACTGGTAATGATGCTCCGTGTACATAACTACATTAGCACAGAGACAGACTCACCTGAAGAGAAAGTGTGCAACTATATTTATATTATTGTTGGGCAAAATACCGGAACCAACATTATGACTCTCTTGGTGACAACATTTTAGTCATATCCATAACTAGGAAAATGATGATATTAATTATTTAACAGATGTAAAATAAGGCATGTTTTAGTTTCTTAGCAAATCATTTATTGTAAAGATATGTTTTGTTGAAAAACAAATGATGATCAATATACAGTGCACTTGCAATATATTTTAGACATACATAAACGTAAACATTTCCATTCATATATGAACAAATAAATTAAATAGAAAGGAAAAGTAAAAATAAGTAAGATGTTTTCTTAAATATTGAATATGTTAAATAAATATTACTCAAATAAATACTATTTGTCATAATCCTAGATTTTCGGTTTATTGTTCAGTACAAATAATTAACAAGCGCTCCACTGTGGGCATGAACAATCTTGTGCACAGGTGTATTTATTAACATATCACTTGTCGTTACGGACGTAAATGTGACAATTAATCGTGATATTGATTTTAGGTGATACACAAAACATGTGATGCGTATTTTTTGTGCATATATCTTTCAAATACGTTTCTTAATTTAAGAAATCTGTTTCTCCCCTGTCCCATGTGCATCCCAAACCCTTCCTCCTATGTGCACACACACACACGCACTAATACACACACACCTTTCAAGAATACTTGTACAGGATTGTGGCCTTGGCTGCAGGAGGTTGGGCAGCAGGACCTTGGCAGAGAGGACGCAGCCGAAGCAAAGGTAAAACGTCTCTCTTCTTTCTGTGTATCAGGCCAATATTTACAGCCAGATATGATGATATCATAACAGTAATACACACTCACACTTATATATGTCCTCCCACACCCTAACCATACAAGTGTAATTGCAGTACAGAAGCACGGTACACATTGTACACAGTATCTGCTACAGTATCATTGTTTCTTTCTATCTGCCCTCTATCTGATACACTAATAGTCTGAGGGAAGGATGAGGCCCATAAGTATTCCAAAGCCTCAGGCATCTGCATACTGTGTGTGTATGTGTGTGTATGTGTGTCTCTTTTCATGTATGTTGGAATAAGCATTTCATTTACAAAGTCACTAACAAATGATTTTACCCTGATTTTGACTTCAACTGATACATCTTTTTATTGCATTTTGGCACGTTCGTCAAGGAGTAAATATTCCCTCCCGTTGACTTTGTTACCTTCACCAAGCAGGTTATATTTTTGTTTGTCAGCAGGATTACAGAAAAAAACTACTGGCCTGATTTTCATGAAACTTGGTGGAAAGGTGTAGCATGAGCCAATGAAGAACACGTTAAATTCTGTAGCGGATTCAAATCATTTTGTCACTTTCATTAACGTTGCAAGATAGGGTGTTTGGCCTCTCCGGATGTCTGTGTTCTCCGAGTACCCTTCTAGGTCTATAGTGTTTCTCTTTGTTCTTAAGACATGTAGGTGTAAAACCACGACTATGTTGTACAGTTTGTGAGACTTATCTGAAGCCAGTGATATTACATGTGCCTGACGGTATGAGAGATTGATAAAGCCTCTATAAAGGGCATCCCAGTAAAAGGCTGTTAACCCAGAATGGCCTGTGTGGTCCCTTGTGTAATATAAAGCTGCTCGTTAGTAGTGAACGATACACTGGTAGGTCTCAGCATGCCATGCTATCACCAGAGAGAGGAATGAAGGAGAGTGAGGGAGGAAGTGCTAAAAACATTAAGAACTGAGAGGAAAGGTGGGAGGAGAGAGGAGGTAGGAAGAGTCAAGAAACCTGAGGAAAGAGAAGGATGGACAGCAAGAAGAGTGAACGAGTGAGATTAAGGAGATGGAAGTTTTGAACATGAATTTGTAAGCATAAACAATTAGATGAAATGGGGACAGATGCAAAGAAAGATGGAGGGATGGATGGAAAATGAAAGTGGTTGTTGGGCAGTGACATAGATAGAGAGCAAGGGAGGGAGGGGGGAAAGCAGCCGGACCATCCTTAACTACTGAGGGTGTCGGAGAGAGAAAGAAGGGGAGTGCTACAGAGAAGGGGGGAGGCTGATTGCTGTGAAATATAGCCCAGAATGAATGGCTGGCTGTATTAAATCAGTGCTGAAAAAGTTACTACTCTCATAAATACTATTTATGCTAATGGTTAGGTATGATTTACTGTGCCTATTAAAACACAGAGAGATGGAGGGATTCTTTTTCTTTAACCTCATGTGCTCTCGACCTGTTGTTTTGCTTTTTCCCTTTTTATATTTTCTCTTCTTTGCTTTTATTTGATATATCTTTCTTTTGACAACTGTGCTACCTGATCTAATTTATTTCTTGCATTTTCCTTTCTTTGCTTTTTTTGTCTTTGAATTCTCTTACTTGCTTTATTCTTTATTACTTGGTTTAATTGCGGTAGGTGGTTTTATTTATTTGATATTTGTTCCGCTGCTTACAGGGATATGTATCTCTATGCCTGTCTTGAGCCACAGTTTTCTTCTCATTTTGCCTCCCTCTGTCTCCTTTTCTCTGTCTCTCCAGTACCTAGGTCTGTACCACCTCCTACCACAGTGCAGAGCTTGACTGGCTTCAGTGCCCAGGTGAGCTGGGTGCCGCCCACGGGGGACATCAGAGGGCTGATTGACAGATATGAGTTGAATGCCTACAAAAGAGATCAGCCAGAAGTGCCACCGATCAAAGCCATATACCTGGCTAATGGAAATTTCACAGGTAAAACCCCACATAAATCTTTGATAGTATGAAATATTTTTTGACATGCATGTACATATATTAAATAAATACATTCAATTACGATATTAAAAAACGGTGCCATTGACATGTAGAAGGGTCCCAACAAAATGAATAAAAGGACAGGCCGCTCTTTTCCTGAAAAACAGCAATAACTGGCTTTAGGTCAGTAAGAGCCAGGAAAACATCACTGACAAACACTACAAGTAGCATCATGTGAAACATAGATCATTTATAATAAATTAAACTTGACTTGCAGCCGCAGTCCCGTTATCTCATTATGGCCACCTTCTAGTGAGACCAGTAAGGGCATTTTGGCCCTTAGTGAAAACACATTCGCACTGCCATTTTCACTCACTTTCCTTCAGTCTTTCATACAAACACACATACACACACACTATCCCAGGCAACCCTGTTAATGTCTCCTTGGCAAGTCCCCAGCTTTAGGAGACTGTCTCCATTTGGAACAAGACACTCAGGACTACCCCGATGATGTCATACCCTGGCATTGCTCCTTTTCTCTCTCCCTCTGTTGCTCACTTTTCGATCTTTCCTCACTTCATCTTTTATGATGATGATGATGTCTGCGTCCGCTGCTGCTATTCGTCCCTCCTCTCATCCACTCTACCATGTCTCCAGGCAAATATGAAGATGAGCTCTCTGTCTCCGTCTTTCTCAGTGTCTCTCTCGGTGCTCCCCATTCCCTCCCTCTCTTTGCCAGACATTAAGTCCGCCGTGATAAGGCTTCTTTTTAATTTATGATGGCCTCAACACCTGACTGCAGAATTACACCAACGGCTAAAAAACACAGAAAGCAAATGATTGTGTAATGGCAGCGGAGTGGGGCCCTGGCCCCTAATTGAATTAAAAGACATGGGTAACAGAGAGCGAAAGAAGAGAGACACGTACAGGGTGACTGGACACAGAGGGTGAGGAGGGTTGGAGGGAGTGGAAAAGAAGGGAGGGGATGTAAAAGAACGACTTAAGAATTACGGAAAGGAGTGGAGAGGGCAGACGGCGAGGACAAAAAACATCAGAGAGAGACAACTGAAGCTTTACAATTAGAATAGACTCGCCTTGTGTGCCAAACCCAGCAAGTTTGCTTAGCAACAGTGACACAGAGAAACAAGTAAAGCATTTAAATTGCACTCTTGAAGAAGATTGATACATACTTTAGGAACAATAGGTTCTCACGCACACTAAGAGAAGACAGTAAAAGGCATTTACTAAAGGATTGGTTCACATTTTTTCAAGTTTATCTTAAAACAGTACTCGCAAGCACATGTGTATTTGGCAAAAAAATACACTTTAAAGTTCAGCCGAAGCTAATCTGAGGCTTCAGCCGTCTGAGTTCTCAAAATCAAGCGGGTGTCTTTCAGAGTTAGTCTTTTTTTAAACAGAATTCCCTCTCCAGGTATGCTGCCGGGTCTCACTCCATCCACTCGATACATTATCACTGTAAGTGCCTGTAGTCCTGTCGGCTGCACTGAGAGTCTTCGTAATGACAACGGTGATGATAATGATTTGAGATCGAGCCTCATAACCCCGGAGGAAGGTAAGGCTGTAAAGAACAAACACACACGCACACGCACACACACACATATACAGAACTTGTGTTACCAGTAGCATTAATTTATGACTGATTCTGCATCCAGACACACAAAGACACACTTCCAAACACACTCAGACACTCTTATCCTGTCTCCTCAGTGATTTTAGCTCTTGAGAAGAGAGTCACAATGGAATAAACAGGAGCAGGGAAGAGAGAAGAAGAAGTCAGATGGCTGGATAGGGCGAGACACAAAATAATAAGAGAATGAAGCGCATTGCAACTGAGTGAAAGGCAGATCGTACAAAGTAACATTTTTCTTATCTGGGAGGTCATAGAGGGAAGATTACATGCATAAAGAAAGAAGAAGTGTAAAAGAAACATTTTTCTTTATATGTAAGTCGCTACATTAATCTGTGTTGGACTAACTGGCCTTGTTGGGGAGATAATGTGACTGCAGGGGTCAGTGCAGAGACGGCAAAAATCAATCTGAAGTAAAAGAGAAAAAAAAAACAGATTACTGTATTGATTCTCACTGAGCGCAGAGTTAAGACACTGAACCATGTTAGGAAGACTGGAGAAAGGACTTATTTATATCTGTGTCGCCAAAGTACTATTTTTCAAACCCACAAAACCTCATGTAGACATATTTTTTCTCGCTTCTCCGTCAGCAAGGGCACACTTTGTTCACCTTCTTCACTAGATCAAGGAACATAAAATCATAAAGTTTTCTTCTCCTGTCTCTGCAGTTTTTTAACTGTAGTCTGAAGCTGTGTCAATGTCAAGCATCATGTGAAATTAAATGAAAATTGGAAGATTTTCATCATTTATAGAGCTGTGGTAAATCTGTGGTATCTGATGTTATGTAATGTTAACCTGTATAAAATTGTGATTCACCATCATTTATTTCACTGTTTCATTTACATGCATTGCATTTGTGCATTTCTATAATAACGGTTTTCCTGCTTCAATATATACTTAATGCTGCATATTAAACATTGAATTGGTAAATAAAATGTGTTGGAAATAATGATGTATCACTTGCTTCCTTTTGCTTATATCAACCAGTATATTTGTGGTAATCTACTCCTTCTAAACAAATGTTTACATTTTCTTACAATTTCAGCTCCAGATGCTGTTCCTCCTCCTGCTGCAGTCTCTTCCCCCTCAGCCCTCTATATTACCTGGGAACCTCCAGCAAGGTAATACTTAATACACAACACACAGTCGCACCTGCCTGTCTCACGTCCAAACCTCTTATTTTGTTAGTCAGCGTTATGTTGTTTATGTGCAGTTTGCTACATAAGAAAGTACACCCCTGATCCTTTGTCATAAAGCCTTCACTAATGGACAACATGCTGTCATACATTTCTGACCTACTACTCCAATGGGTTATGAAAGATAGCAGTGAAGTAGGAAATGTCAAAATGTTTTAGTAAATAATTATAATTACAGTGCTTTCTTTTTTAATTTGGCATAAATATTCTTTTCACCTTGAATAAAGATGCCATCATTGTACACAATAGAGAGTTTAAGATCAAAATAGTACAAATTAATATTACATAATAATATTTTAATAATAATAACTTTTTTTGTTCCAATGATAGGCCCAATGGAGGCATTACAGAGTACCTCCTCTATCGCAACAGCCAAATGGTCTACAGGGGGAAAGACCGACAACACAACATCACTGGTAAAGAGGAGAGCGAAAGAGTGTGTGCTTGTGTGTGTGTTTGTATGTGTGTGTGTGTGTGTGTGTGCTTGTTGCAGCATAGATGCGACTGTGGAGGGATGGGGCCTCGGTGTAAAGAGAAGGGGAAGAGCAAAGAAAAGAAAAATGGAGTGGGGGATTAGCATTTGAAAGAGGAAAGAGTATCTCAGTCCTTACCAAGGGAATAGCACTTTGAAAAAGAGCGCTAAACACACACACACACACACACACACACACACACACACACACACACACGCACATACGTGAAAATGAAGCAGCGGAGAAACAAAGACCACTAAACATTAGCACACATGGATACACACAATTTGCTTTCATTAAAGAGACTTAAAGAAGGTATGAAACACATGTCATACCACTGAGACTGGAGTGCTGCACCAGGATGTGAAAAGACACACACATTGTGACACACAAACACACACACACATGCATATACACACTCTCAATGGAACATATGCAGACATACAATATGCAGGGATTTACGCAGACTCACAAACACAGGACAGTCACCTTATATTGCATTTCATATGAGACGAATAGATTATCACTCATTTTGTTTTCACACACACACACACACACACACACACACACACACACACACACACACATGGTTTGCAAAACATCACACTGCCCAAAAGTGTATGTGTGTGTCTTTGTAAGTTAATGAATGCATGAAAGCACATATCATCCATGCTGGGTTAATAATGCAGAGTGTCTGATGTTCACAGTGATTGGAAGGATTATGGACGTAGTAATTATACAGTATGTGCAAGAATAGATTGTGTTACAGAGAGTAAGATTGCCACAGTGAGACGGACAGATGGACAATAGTTGTGAGCCAAAGATGACACTGAAAGAGAAACAATGATTAAGAAACTGTGCTAAAAGGAGAGGGGGGTACACAGAGGAATGATTAGGTAAAAAAGAGACAGAATTCAGGGGTCGGGGGTCAATCTCCTCACAATAACAAGTTAGAGAGCAATTTAGCTTTATGACGTAATTAACGGTTGTTTTAGCCATAGACTGTACTGAGCCATAATTGTGTTTGTACATATTTTTATGCCTTTCTGTGTCTTGCTTTCTTTGTGTGTGTGTGTGTGTGTGTGTGTGTGTGTGTGTGTGTGTGTGTGT
>CALSBV010012174.1:3131115-3171115 GCA_943590825.1 Bovichtus diacanthus | reverse complement strand
ATGTAAATCTAGTGATTTATGTGTTTCAAAACTGTATTAATGCAGTACTGCATTTTACAAAATTAGCATGAAATGAAATAAACAACACTGTCTTAAAAAAACATTAGAATTTACCTTCTATTATCTCATGACTGCACAACTTTTTATTTGAAAGTATTTTATCATAGCTTGAATATTTCTCACACACATCACAGCACATTTAAAAGGACAGTGGATAAACGTTGATCATCAAGACACATTAAGCAGCTCCTACAATCCCTCATTACGATACTTTAAAAAACAATCGGAGTTCAGTATTAATGAAAAACTTACATCTGAATGCTGTTCTTTGCAGTTTAGTCTGTATAGCTAAGATTAGGTCCGTATCGCCCTCTCTTTCACATTTTGTAATGGATAGTCGACCGTTTCTATTTATAAACACTGTCTCTTGTCCTCTCCCTCTCCCTCTCTGTTGGGGATGACCTTCCTGTTCTAAATATAGAAAAGGAGACACCTCTATCTGACGAAGGAAACTGTGTGCACAGTATCTGCGCTTGTGTGTCGTGTCTAAGAAACCTTAGTTCTCTGAATTGTATTTCCATCTATTTGCAGACAGAAACACAATAATAAAAGCACACATGGACATCTTCAAATACACAACCAGAGCAATCTGCAGTCGTAGGACAAAAGTACTATCAAGGATTTCTCTTACGTTTTTGCTCTGTCTCACAGCTTTATTCAAAGCTTTGACCATCAATATATGGACACTGTCTTATAAATAATTTAATATTTACCAAAGTTCTGCATAACAAACAATCAATTGATACGTGCAACCAGTGAAACTCAACAGGCCCTGGTAAGGACAACGTTTCTTTTTGAACGATATTAGTATATGAATAAATGTAAAATGATTTACATGTCTATTGTAATATTGCTATAGTAATATAGTAAGGCACGATTAAAAGCTATCTTTACAATCATCACTGTCATCACAGTGAAGAAACATGTCAACCAAAGAAGTGGTGTGGCTCTTTTATGTGTTTCTAATAGTATGTTGTATGTAGCAGGATATAACCATCAGGCTGCAGTTAAACAGGAAAACACCTGCTTGTATGAAACATTTGTAGGTTTGGTCTCTTCAGAGGAAGTTTGTGTCTAAAAAGATTAAATAGCTCCAGCCTTATTTTCAATCGATAAATGAACTTGACACTATGGCTATATGATAAATAGAGTAGAATAAAAAGTAAAATATTTCCCTGGGAAATGCAGTAAAGGTGTCTCACAAAAAAGTTATCAGAAAGAACCTGAAATGTGAACTTAAGTACTGCACTAGAATACATGTATCCCCTTCCTCTCTCCTCTCCAGGTGGTCACGTCCCTCTCAGGTAAACGGCGCTTTGGAGTTCTATTCCATCTTCCTGTCACATGACGGTGCAGTGCCTGTGCTCGCCTATAACAGCTCAGAACTTTTCGAAGACCACACACTCCGCGACCTAACCCCTGGAACAGCTTACACCATCACACTCACTGTGAGTCTCTTACTCTTTCATCTTTTACATTTGAATCACGACATTCATAAATTAATGTGTTTGTGTGTGTGGGTTCACGTCAGGCGTGCACAGGAGGTGGATGTACCTTAAGTCCTCCCAGCCAGGCTCAGACTGAGGAGAGCACCCCAGAGAACGTTCCTGCACCGCTGGTCACACCTCTGTCCCCACACGCCCTCAACGTCAGCTGGACACCTCCTGGTACCCCGAATGGTGAGAGGACACAAACTTAATCTGGCACATACAGACAGATGAATTGCCAAAAACATTTAAATATACATAAACAATTATCAACAGTGACATTTAGAATAATGTTCAATTTGAACTAAATACACGCAAGCTTTCAATCATGCATTGTACCAAGCTTTTGGAAATCATTAGGAGTTTTTCAATGGATATTTTCTTCGATACAGGAAAGTGATTTGAAACTAGAGAGAGATAAAACATGAAGGGGATAAAAATAAAAATAATGATGTAGAGGATAACATTAGTTGAACTGTAGTCTTGAATACAGAGTGTCAGTATTAACCATAACCCAGACTATCACAGATAAAAAATTTAAAAAAGACCTATACCATTGTACAGGTAAGCTGTGCATGTGACTATGAAACAGGTGAATATCTCCCTTTGTGCGAGCGGAATCAGATGAGATAGAGATAAAACAGTTAGAGAAAAGGAAAACAGGAAGATAAACCATAAAGAGAGGGCATAAAGGACGGAGAGAGAGAACAGGGAAAGAGACAAAGACGGGGGAGAGAACACACAATTTGAGACAGAGACGAAGGGAGACCGGGAGTGAGAGGGCAGTGCTTCACCAAGCTCCTTTAAGTGGATGAAAAGTGCTCCCTTTTGACTGAATAGAGAACTGCAGGCTGGAAGCACATAGACTCACAGTGACTGCCTTTCTCTCTCTCAGTGTTCTCTATTCTTCTTACTTTAATTTAATTTACTTACAGCCTATTAACATTTATTGCACAGAGCTAGACAGGATGTATTAGATGTATATTGGATGTAAATTAAAAATCCTGCCACTGGCTTGGAACCATCTGGATAGAAAAAAAAAGTTATTTGCACAAAACTATTTTCTGTGAGCAGATGTTTTGAAATAAAGAGACTCAAAGAGTTTTCTGCGCAATACAGTTTGGGAATTTTGGAAGTTGAAATGTCCTTGGAGTTTGATTGAAAATATACTAAAGTGTTTCAGTGAGGAAGCTCTTGGAGTGACGCGTCATCAATCAGTATATATATATATATATATATATATATATATATATACTTCTTTCTGAAGTACAGGTAGTACATCAACATTTGAAAAACCTCAAAATATTAAAGAAAGTCTAAAACAGTCAAAAGGAACTGCTTGCTGTGGCCACGTCTTGCTCTTCAACATCGTTTCAAAATCCACACCTGTGTGTTACCTATATTTGAATGTATATCAATCACCCATTTAGCATTGAATAATCTACAGTAGACAATTGTTTATCTTCACTGTAAACATTAACCAATACATTTAATAGAAATGTACAAACCAGAGAACAGAACACTATATATATATTAATCCAACCACAAACAAACACATTTTTAAAACACTTTCAAAGGGGAAAAAAAATGGAGCCTTATGTCTTAGGAGTTAAAACTGAACTGCAAAATCCCCAGTTGGAATTCATCCGTGGACCGTTGTTGCGTCTCTATCCCCCTCATTTCTTGTCATCACTCCACTGTTCCGCCCAAAATGCCCAAAAATAACTTAAAAGGAGGCAATTAAACACATTATTATAAAATGTACACTCAGTAGCATTACATAGCACTTACCTCAAGCAATCAGATGTCCTTGTGTCTTAATAAAACTCTTAAAGGAACATAGTTCAAAACATCTTCAAATTACTAAAATACAGTAGTTTCAAGTCACATGATCTTCTGCATGGTACACTGAAAATAGTGTATTTTTCACAAACATGAATTATAAAGGACTATATTAACAAATGCACATCTTGTGAACCCAAATGAATTGAGTGATGAAAACCATCTGAGGAGATCCCAGCCCATTTCACAGTCTCTAACATACAACGCACCGCCACATATTATCAAATGTTACTGCCATGCTCGTTAAAGTATGCGTAATTCTATAATGCATGTGTGTGTGTAATGGGAATCGTGTGTGTTTTACGCTTAATGCCACATAAGTGCATTTCGCACCATAAACCATGTGATGTGTGTGCATATTAGCCTGGATAAATTACTTAAAGCTTTTTTCATCTGATGACAGAAATTTATAACAAGGAGACACTTAATCATGATTACCCGATTATCTCATGCTTAAAAAGCTTTAATTTTTGCTTAAAGAAGGGCTCAGTGCCTCTTTTTTTCCTTTTCATTTACTCTTTTTTTCACAAATGCACGGCAACAATGACGATGATGATGGTGATGGGTTCCAGAGGAGTGAGACTCTGTGTCTCTCTCTCCCCCCTTCTCCCCAATTCCGCAGGGATTTGTGGGGGATAATCCTCTCGGGGATTAGGTCGGGGCAACACGCAGACAAAGAGGGGAAATAAGCCTGTTATGCATTCGCTGCTTCATTTCCCAACCTGTCTTTATTACAACCTATACTGATATGGGCTTATTCACACACACAAGCACACAGAGACGTCCGCACACATATACACACTTACACTCTCACACGCATGTGATTGGCCACATTAAGAGCTCCCCAGATGTAGTTGCCGTCCGTGGGGTTTTTGTGTCTTCATTTCCCTGATAGGTGTGTATATCTGTATTGAGCAATAATAAAACCCACACATGATTAAAGCAGAATAGACTCTTAGTTCTTAGCACTGATCTTTTGAGCCCCCTGTATGCATTTTTATTAAGGAAAAGCACATTTGGCACCGTACTGTTTCATTTATTTTTTTTTATTAGGTGGATGTAATGTAATGTAATTATTGTGCCCGTGTATCTATGTGTGTGTATGGACACGTGTGAGTTCCCATCTTAGTGTGTGTGTATCTCTGTGTGCCTGTGGGGAGTGTGTCCATTTGTGTGTCTGTGGATGAGTGCTCACCTATTTGCTCCCACATTTGTGTGTGCGTGTTCGCTCCAGTACTACTGTCCTTTAGAGGGTCTTTATCCTCGTAACGCCTATGGTTACATTTGTCGTTTCAGTGCTGTTTTCATCATTGGATCACTCTAGGACACATTGACTGGCAGGTCTGGAGCCCCTAAGTCAGTTTTCATTTGTATTGTAATCCAATGACCCAGACTGCATCCCAACATAGAAAAGCTCACTTTGTGATTGGAATTTCTCATAGTCAGGACACAGTCCTTAAATGTACGACTGACCAATGGCAACTCTGCATGAATAGCTTAAAAAATAAATATGTGTAAAGCTCAGAAAAACAAATTTTGAAAAGAAAATGTGTAACACACAAAGAGGTGTGTCATACCGCCACACCATGTTGCATTTTTTTTAATAAAATGAAAAACGTTTGGACATTTTCTTCGGCCATAAACAAATGTTTTGTGTTGTAGTTGTGCATTAGAGTCAGCGTTAGGATGTTGTGTTGACTGAGGTGGTTCAGGGCAGGAAATGAATGCAAGGGGAATTATGTGCTGTACAGAGATACTCGTGTACAGTAAACTTCTTTTGGGACAATAAACACGAAAATTAGTTTACAGTCACGCGGGACAGCTCCAGTCATTAGTGGCCCGGCCAAGATGACAGGCTTACTGTCGCATGAAAATGGTCATTTTTTTGTTTTTCTTCTCATTCATGTTATAATCAGACATTTTCTGTTGACAGGCATTATAACCAGTTCTGGGCTCTGGCTGGATGGAGTGCTCATTTTAAACTCCAGTTCGTCCCAGAGGTTCTTCGTGGTGGAGGGACTCTCTCCGTGGAGCCGACACGTGCTCAGGCTGCAGGCCTGTACAGCCCGCGGCTGTGGCAAGGGACCAATGGTCAGTAAAGTTTTTACTAGTAAGCACCCTAAATAATGTATTGATTAATACGATGAACTGCTACATCCTTTGTGATATCATCGAAGATAGGTAAGTCATTACTGTGGCATTTCTGCATAGTGACCACTAAGTAATCAGGCAGTGATGGTTTTTTCCACATGAACTGTAGTTGCTGCTACTAAAAACACATATAAAACTTTACTTCTGTAATATATATTTTCTTCGAGACTTACCCAACACCTTTTAGAGCTTTTAGAGCAGCGGAAGTAAAAGCTCCGTAAAAATCTCTATTGGATGAATAATATAACATCCGTTGGTGAAACAAAACAGCCAAAACAGCAAAACTGGTATTTTTACGACGCAGATTATCGCTGTAACACACAGAAACATGGGTACACATACTATGGGAATGCCGACTCAGACATTTAGTGTATATGTGTACGTGTGTGTGTCTGTGTGTGCGCGCGTGTGTCACTGAGCGTCATAAAGGTGATCGATTCTCTCAGCTCAATAACGAGGTTGACGTGGCGGCAGTGACATTTGGTAGCAAATGCCACTCCACGCTCAACGATGCCTCTGACGACAGGCCATATTTTGGGGCATTTTTCCGATACGGGCAACATATTTAGTCAAACACCAGGAGAACAGCTGACACAGCTGAACATGAGGACAGGAAGGTGGGAAGAGGAGGGGTACGAACAGGATGAAGAGGAGGAGGTGACAGGATGGACAGGAAAAGGAAAATAAAGTAGTCAGGGAAGGAGGGAGTTTAGGGATAAAAGAGTGAAATGATGAGGAGTAAATGGTCAGAGCAAAGTAAGAGATGAGGTGGAAAGTGAGCATGTGAAGGGCAGCAGAGGAGAGGGTAACAGGAGGAAATGAGACAGAAGAAGAGAAAGGGGTGATGTGGAAAAAGAGAAGGAGCAGTGTGAGTGGATTGAGAGAAAAGATGAGAGGAATGTGGCAGGAGAGAGAGAGAAAGGAGGAAAACAAAAAGAGTATAGAAAACTAGGCAGAAGGCTGAAGTAATGTGGGCCAGATGTTTGATGATTATGACCCTTATCAAATAGGGACAGATTCCATTATGTTTTTTTATATTTCAAAATTGCATTTATAGCAGTTGGATGGATGAGTGTGAGTATAATTATAGTAAAACAAAGTAAAATATTGTGTATAATTTGTAGGTGCACATGCTACATGTCTATTGAGTACCTTTTTATTTCCTCTACATCAGGTGGAGATGCGTACATTACAGATGGCCCCAGAAGGCCCTATACTGCTGGAACTGACCAATCAGAGCGCTCGATCACTCAGAGCCCGCTGGACAGCCCCACCTCGGCCGAACGGGAACCTCAGCTACACAATGCACTACAAAAGCAAAGGTGACACATACAGCCGTCCTATCTCTCACACACATACACTAAATACTGACACCACATGAACAGTGAACCTGAACATACACACACGGCAGCACACAGACATAAAAACATGCATAGGTAATACACAATTTTACATATTTACCACGCAACAGATATACCAGTACCATATTCTGACTACTATTTATCACACATTCGCTCACTATGCAGACAATAATGTAGATTATGCCTTAAAGCTCATTAAAGCTGCTGCATTTTCTGTGTGGCTTCTCTACAAATCCAGATATACATTATACGCATTGCAGTTATCTTTTTTTAGATTAATCCGAAAAGATTCAAGGGTTTTTGTAAGTACATTTTGTAAATGTGCCTTGCCATTTTTCTTTGTAGACTGTAACGCTCTCAGGTCATGCTTTCCTGGAGGTGAAGTGGACATAAAAAACTAGAGGTGGCCAGTAAATGCTGCTTCTCACTACTGTAGGTTTCACTCATGCAGTTGTCAAAACATCAAGAAGAGATAAAGCATATCAGAGATGCTTTCAGGTACGAGTCCATCAGCAGCAGAATCTGTGCCGTTTGTTCTAAACGTAAAGGCCAGAAAAAAAAGGAAATTGTTTGTAACGATCATGATTCAGATTACAAGGCACAGGCCTTGACACTCAGCGCTACAGTAGGGATATTTTTTCCTTTGCTCTATTAATGGCAACTTCAATTTTATGCTTTGCAAGCATTAGTTTTATTCACTATGATCATCATACTGTAAAGGTACAGGTAGCTGGTATAACCTGCTGAGCATTACTGCCTGTCGCGTTAGCCAGGAACCACCATTCCTCGACGCTTTGCTCCTTTAATCCTGGATCATCTCCGGGTGGCGGAGCAGTGTCAGGGACGTCTCCCTGCCACCCCTGCAGCTTGCGTCTGGGTTAGGTGTTCTTTCCCCAACACTCCTGCATCCGTCAGCAGCCATGTGGTTGGAAGCCCCACGAAGCCACGACATCCAACCTCCACTGGGTAGTGTTGGTCCTCCAGCCGGCCTACCTGCACTCAGCAGCCAGTTCTCAGTACTTGGTCTTCTTTCGTTCGAAGGCGGCCTCAATCCTGTCCTCCGAGTCCAGCTTTTGCCTTAGTGAACCACATCACTATGTCAGGGCGGAGAGAGGGGATGGTAATCTCGCCGGGGAACTGGAGCTGCCTGCCAAGATCGACTTTCATATTCCGCTCCTGTTTGGAGAAAAAGATCCTTGGTATTTCTTTTGGCCTGGTGCTTCTTCCTCCTCTGCCTGACCTGACAAAATGAATATGTTTTTCCCCTGGTGGTGAACATCCCCTGCTTTCCTGTCTGCGCCCATCCAGCACCTCCGGCAGCTTTCTTAATGACATGGTCAAACAGTTTATCAGTATGAATGATGAAAATGCACAGCTATATAGATATTGATAAAATGTATGAACAACACAGACAAGTTTTTATATTTTACGAATGATCATTGATGGAGACAATAGACAGTTTTCACTGCGTCCTTGTACTCTATGATAACTTATTCATGGTCAGAGAAAAGAAAACTTTGTCCACAACAAAACCGTCAATTTTAGACATTTTCGACATTGCCGTATTTTATGATATTTATAGTTGTTAGTCATGATACAGTATATAATACACTAGTCACTGCTGCTTTCTTGTGAGTACAAATAATATTTTTACCAATTTCAAGACTGCCAAGTGTTTTGTTTTTTTAGGTTGTTAAATAAGTTTAAGTAATATTATTTTAATGATGAGTAGAACAGGATAATACTGATGGAGATACACACATGTGTACAACTACACACACACACACACACACACACACACACACTCCTCACCAACAATGCCAACTTAGACTGAAAGTCAGAGCTGAAATGGAGACGTGGAAGAAGGAGAAATCAAACCCGAATGATGTAGAAAAGCCAAGTTTTTTTTTCTATTGCAGTGACTTGAGAGAGCTGATGATATAGGATCCCAGAGCAAAACAGAGGTATGAAGATTGAAGGAAGTAAACAATAGTATACAGAGAGAGGAAAGATGTGAAGCTCATATTTCCATAGATGTATTAGAAAAGATAGCGAGTAAAAACAGCATAAGACATGAAAAACAACCAAACAGCGGATGAGACTAACAAAAAAGAAGAGGAGAACTGGACATGGAAATAAAGGAGGAAGAAGAAAATTGAACAAGATGAGAACAGGAGTATGGGAAACAGCAGAACACACAATCATCCTTTAACCCACAAATATTCACCAAGTCTCTCTCTCTCTCAGACACACACACACACACACACAGAGTCAGGGACTTTGATCTGCTCCTCACAGAGGAAGAGACGGATTAAAATGAGTGGAGAGAAGGATAGAAGAGGTGTGGAAGAAAAAGAGAGATGGTGTTTCGCTCTAGTTACCCACAACCCCTTGATTTTTTTATACACACTGCCTTCATCAGTTCACACAAAACTGATGTGTGTGTGTGTGTGTGTGTGTGCGTATGCGTGTCCATCTAAATATATTGGATAGGCTTACATATTGTAATTTTCTGATCCTTTTTCTTTGACTATCCTTGCATAACCTCGATATGGAGACCTCTCTCTTTTGATCACTCTCAGTTAATCTAAGTCAGTATTCCCCTCTCTTGAACTCTCACTCATTCTCCTCTTTTTTCCCTCTGTTGTTGAATGTATCTTTTATGAAGACGCTTTTTTCGGCCATCACGGTAATGACTCCAATCAATAAATGTGCCATGAAAACAATCAAATGTGCAAGACATTAACGCCGTCCGCCTTACTACATATATATATATATATATATATATAGACACACACACACACACACACACACACACACACACACACGCCCACACCCACCAGGCTTGGCCTAAGACCTTACATGTCTCTCTTTGTGTGTCTCTCTTTCTCTTAGATGGTAACGGTGTGTTGGATGGAAGTACCGCGGCAGGCAGCTGGTTGTCTGTGACTGACCTACAGCCTTACACCAACTACAGCTTCTGGATCAGAAGCTGTAACACACAGGGTTGTGTTGAGAGCCTGCCACTCAATGTTACTACGCCCCCAGCAGGTACACACACACAAAAACACAGATACGGTAAAGTTTCTCTACAACTCTAAATCTGCACACAGACTCAGATAGGCCCTCTGGTCCTCCAATAAGGTGCGTATTATCTGACTTAAATGGCTGTAAGTGTAGCTTTGTTTCTAACTTTACACACAAGTCGTGAACCATTGTTACATTTTTATCTCATTAATCTGATTTTAATTGTTATCGTTATGAACTGGAAAGGTTCATTTTTATAGCTTGCTTTGCAAAATATATATATATTTTTGTCAATGAGTAGCAGTGACACAACACAATCACACACACGCACACACATCATTGACTTTAGTTAATGGTCTGAACACATATGTCTGATTTACACAGTGTTTGTGCGTGTGTTGTGTGCGTGTGTGTGTGTGTAGAACAGAGGCTGATTGTGCATACTAATAAATGTCACAGCTGATCAGAGTATTCTGGAGATAATGGTAACCAAGCAGCAACACACGCACACGCCTATAGACACATATTTTACCACTTAAGCTAATGTTAACAATAGTGTTGAATACATTCGCATGCACACACACACACCACACCACACCCATGTCTCAGGCGGAGAACAACAAAAGACAGACTTCGGAAAGTTCTACTGTTCAAGTTCAAAACAAAGGCATAAGGAAGTATAAATTTTAAATACCAGACGTTTCCTCTCTTTCTATCTCTCTTTCTACCTCTGTGCCTCTGGCATCTCTTTAGACTTCTTTAAGGCAAACTGTCTTGATGCGTCCTTGTTCTATGAAAGAACAGAGAGAAGATAGTGGAGCAAGAGACAGAAGAGCAGAGGAGGAGGAGAGCAGAGAGAGAGAAGTGAACATAAAAGTGCATAGTTTAAAACGATTAGTGACACCTCTGATATTGTACCTGCTAACACCGCATGAGAGAGACACAGGCTCGCTAACTGTGTGTGTCTTTGTGATATATGTGTTGTGTCGTGTGTGTGTGTGTGTGTGTGTGCGCGTGTGCGCGTGTCAGTGAGGCAGAAATCAACGCGTGTTTCAAGAATTACACATACGCTCGGGGAATGACAATTCTGCTGATCTACTGTAGGGTCTTCTTTATTAAAGAGTAGAAACGAGATGGGCATCGAAGAGATTATATTCATTTAAACTAAATTGCAGATTCATCTTATTGTTGATCCTATAATGTCTCAAATCCTGTTTAAGCTGTAAAAAACATTTATTTTAAACATATCCTAAACTAAACAATAAAAAAAAAAGACTTTAGATCTACTAGTTGCTGAGTGACTCCGACGCGAACGGAGTCTAGTCGATGTCTGTAATAATGTAGTGTATATACAATTGATGAGAAATTTCAGGGAACATAGTCTGAACCTGATGCCCTGAAATACTGAAGGCAGGCGACACTTAAAGCTGGGTCTTGCTTCGACATTCTTTTGATTATTTTTGTTTTTGTTCTTTTGTTTCTAGGTTTTCTGTTGTCCAAGCTATCCTTCTTTAAAAACAGATTGTCAGAAACTCTTAAGCCCCAACAACTTGCATACAAACAGACACAAATGCACAAAAAGAGAGGAAGAGACACAGTGGACATAAGGGTGGTGATAACAGAGTCGCAGTGGTTGAAAATAGAGTGCTTGTGTCATGTTTTTTTAAATGCTTGTTTCTGAGCACACTAAGATACCAAATGTGAATTAGTGTGAAGATTTATTTTGCTGAACCACCATTAATATTCTTCTGAACCAGTGTTCAAAGAGCATTTTGAGGCTTTTTTCTCATACTGTGAGTGTGTGTGTGTTTGGAACAGCCCTCTTTAGGGTAAGATGTCTTCAGCAATCAGTCTTGTTGTAGTGGAGGGAGAGCAGTGTGTTTGATTGAAGGGTCACTTTATACATGGGAGGGCCTACTCTTATTTCACATGGTCAACACTACAGTCACTCTCATTTTCTCCTTCTATTTGTTGTCCTTATCTCTTTCTTATTTCTCTTTCCTCACGTATTCTTTGTTTCTGTTAAGAGCACGGCTATCATGCTGAATCAAGATGTTTTTACTGATTTTCCAACACTAGCACTATGCTATCATTCTCAGCTGGAAAAGAGGGGCACTGTTGAGAGAGCAGGGTCATAACGCTGTGTGTGTGTGGGGGTGGAGGTGTGTGGGGGAAAGAGAGAGAGATGTTGTAAATCTGGCTGCTCTTTGTGACACTCCGATTCCCCTTTACAAGGATTTCTTTTTTTTTTTTTTTGCTGTTTTTTGTTTGCCCCCTTCTGTCCTGTCCATTGTTTCCTCAATCGTGTCTTCTTTTTATGCTCCGATATTAGCAGGCATTTCTAAAAGAAGGGCATGTGTCATTCGTTTATGATGCAGTTGATCAATGAGATTAATCTCAATATAACATTGATATGACTTTCATCATGTATTTCCTTTGTTGTTCTTTTTTCTTTTCTTGCTGTTTGTTTTACTTTTCAACTGTCCTCATTCCATCCCTCCATCTCATCTTTCACCACCTCCATCCTTCCTTCTTCAACCGTTCCTCCTTCCTGTCTTCCTCTCACCATCTTGTCTCTCTCTCTCTTCATAGCCCCAGATGGGTTGTCACCTCCGAGGTTGGCCCATGCAACTAGTGCCAGTCTGAATGTATCCTGGTCTGCCCCTGTCCACTCCAACGCACCGGGCCCACTCTGTTACAGCCTGCAAATGAGGACATCCCCTCAGAGGCCTGTGATAAGGTGAGAGAGAGATTTAGATGTATTTATTTTTAGATTTAAAAAATGCACAGACACAGTGGCTAAACAAGTGGACAAGTGTGCACACAGTTGTCCACAGCACATGCCAGTGGTCTAAGACAGATACTTGTAGTAATAAAGGGCACTAAGGGAATGACAGACACATACAACACTCTCAGAAATGTATCACATATATACGCACCTAAAAAATGTGTACACATACATATGCATACACATGTACATATAAAGGGGTACATTATACAGCATATCTGAATATGTCACATCAATATGACAGACCATCAGAAAAACAGAGAGGAAATGAGCTGGAGAGACGGGGGGTAGAGCCAAAAAGACAAAAAAAATCAAAGAGCAGGGCAGAGTGAGGTAGAGAAAATGTGATAGAATAAAAAGTGAGAGAGGGTGTGCATCTGATATGTATTCATTACATGCTTCCTGACAACAAATTGCAATTTAATCCAAGAAGAGGAGGCTCTCATTCTGTGGTAATAAATAAATGACTAGCTACATGTATTATATATCAGACAGCCATGCCCTCCTCCTCCTCTGCTATGGAAATCTCATTGTTCCCTGATTTATTCATTCATTCATCCCTTCTATCCATCTGATGCTAAATGGTCAACGGTCTCTCATTTATGACAATATTCTTATATTTTGTCCCAGATTCCTTTGTGTGATTATATGATATAGGATCAGGTATGACATAGGAATATTGTAAAAAGCTATACAAATATTGTACATATCACCAAGATCGCCACTGTTTAGTGACCATATGAAACTTGTCTCTTGGCACTTTTATTACATCACATTTAAAATGAAATTCATTTAGAAAAACATATTAAAATACAAAAAACAGATACAACATGATGGAATTGAGATAAACTTCTATTATCTTAGTATGAGATGCATTATTCCTGAGACACATTAGACTTTTCCATTTCCCCCCAAAAAAATGTCATATAGACTAACCATGTTTAATATACAAAACATTCAGTACAAAACTTTTCTGTACATGTCACCTGTTGCTACTGTATTCTAAATGAACTACTTTGTGGTTCAGATATTTGTCACGTCCATTTACTACTTTTTCACCTCTACACAATTCACCCTGGAATTGTCGCTGCACATACACTATAAGGGGCGAAATGTGTGAAAAATGTCTATGTTTTCAGCAAAAAGTAGTCAGTAGTAATAATCCGTTCTATATTTAAATGTTGTGTGACAAGAACATGCAGTGTAAATTATCTGGCTAGCAAATGTCATTTTAACTGTGGTGATCACTTTAAGCATTACATTAGCTGACCAATACAGTCTGGGGAGCTGTCCAGTGCTGAATCTCCTAGATTTGGCATTAAAGAGCAAAACAAGAGATGGTGGATAAAGTTAAAAGACAAAAACATTTGGGTTAAGGCAAAGCAACATTTAAAATAATATTATAAATCATTGTGTTCAGGACAGAGGGCATCCATTACAACGGTATACGTACATTTTGCTAATTAGTGGCCAGTGGTGACAATTTTGTTTATATTTTTGTCATAACAGTGTAAAGCCTAGTTTGTTTTAGTTTTTTTTACAAAACTGCATGGATTGATTGATTTGTGCATGTCAGTTAATGTATGTTTGTGTCCATTAACTCCCAGGCTTATGGAAAACGCAACAGCCACCTTTTCCTACCATGTAGAGGGCCTCACAGCGTACAGCCAGTACTTGTTTAGAGTGGTGGTCTCACACACACATGGGCAGACAGTCGGCCCCTGGGCAACCCTGCGCACCGCAGAGGACAGTAAGTACACAGACTCATACACACAAGTGCACACATTAAGTGTAACATACTTTTTACTCACAGATGCATGCATTTACAGGTCTGTTCCAATGCACAAAGACAAACAAAAACAGCTAAAGAGAACTGCCATTGATGAATAACCATAAAAAAGAGTCAACAGTCAAACTCGTTGGTGGGCCAGATGAACAATCAGTACTGCTGTTCTATAGGCTACCTGTTGGCATTGTTTTTTCACACTGAATTGTGCAGCCTGGGTGCTTGTTTCAGCCAAGTTTTGCATATGATTGGCTGGCAGGTGGCTGGCAGCAGCTGGTTGTTAGTTGGCCTCTGCCGTCAGTTGGCCGTCAGTGCTGCTGAGTCAAAGTTAAAGTCAGGGAGTCTGACAGATCTCCTGATTTTAGGTGAAGATCTAAACAATAGCCTCACACATTAAACATATGGCCTGTGAAAAACAGAGCCTCTGCCCAGTTTTCTTTTATTTTGTGAAAGTCTCCAAGGTTTATAAAAGTGTATTAATTTCTCAGTGTTAGTGGAGGCGGTGAATATGATCAAGACAATAAGGAAGAGAGACAGAGACAGAACTCATTAAAAATGAAACATGGGGACAAGCAAGATAGGGTGAAACACACTGACAGAGTGAGATTTGCATACTGTAAGGTGTGTGTCTGTGTGTGAGTGACCTAGCCAGTGTCATTGTGGGCTAATTGCTGTAATAGAATCATATTAGCCACTGGAACAGCCTCCTCAGTGCAAAGTTATAAATTAATTAGTACCACGCTATTATCACATACATTATCATTAAGCAGCTGAGATTTGCATACATAGGATATATGCGCATGTACACACACAGAAATGTGTATTTACACATGTATGTGCGGTGTACATATACATACACATTCACATGGACACAACACTGATGCACACACAACTGCAGACATTTAGGATGCATTAAATGATGGCCCTATGCTTTAGCCAACACACACACACACACACACACACCAACCGGACACACAGACACACACCTCAAACATCCTGAGCTTTTTTTAACACAATTATTCCATGTACTCAACAATCATAAATAAGGTGGACAATATTTGTGTTTTTGTTTGTGTGTACACTTTTGTGTTTTTATGTGAGAGCACAATATGTGCAAATCTACCTCCCTCTCTCTCTCTCTCTGTCTCACTCTCTCTCTCTCTCTCTCTCTCTCTCTCTCTCTCACTCTCTCTCTCTCTCTCTGTCTCTCTCTCACTCTCTCTCACTCACTCTGTTTTTGTGTGTGTGTACTGTGGACAGTAATAGATGTGTCCATTCGGTCACACTGTGCCCCATCATTCAAACCTCCATCCCTCTCCTTCCCCTCTCTCTGCCTCTCTCCGGCCCCCTCATAAACACACACACACACACACACACACACACACTGAGAACATGTGTCATACACACACACCTCCTTGTCCTCCGTATCAATCACACACCTCCTCATGCTCACAAGCATTAACACGTGATCATGAAGTTTCATGCAGACAAGCTCATCCCCAAAAACACATACACACACACAGACTGACACTGGGACAGTTTAAGTGTCCGCGTAACGCAAAATAAAATGTACACAAACCCCTTCTTTGTTTCTTATGCTACCAACTTCCATTTCTGTTTACCTGGAATTGGACTGGTGGGATTGAAGTTGAAAAAGTCAACAAAACAAGACACAATAGCAAATCTGTCTTATAGCACTTTCTTTCATTACAAAACACAAAACATTGGGATGCTACTTAACCCAGTCGGCACACAACTCGTGAGCCCATATAAGTTATTAAGTTAAGTTTAATTAATATACAGTATATTGTAGGAATTGTACAAATGGAATGCCCTACGTTATGTCCCAATATTCATCTCTTTTTACAGCTTCTTGTTTCATAATGATCTCAATAAATTACTCACAATTAAATGTCGCATCTTAAATCTTACAATTTAATCTTATATCCAGTCATGGACGTAGAGTACATACCATTGTGTCCAATCATTTTAAAGTAGGTGTAAAAAATACTTTAACATAATAATAGAATACATGATAGGTATGGAAGCTTTTAATGCGAAGGGATTTAAACCCATGATGGGAGAAAGCCAAGTGCGGCCCGATTGGGTTTTCTAACATTGATGTGTAATTTGTCACCATAAACCCATACTCTCGTCATTGTGGCAGTGACAGGAAAGGCTGCATTCCCCTCCTAATCTCCTCTCCCACATGCTTCAAAAAACGACAACCCTAGCAAGCACTTTTACATTTCATTCAGGAAGGTAATGTATTGTAAGGCCAATAGTTTTGATGGAATTTTTTGTTATCTTAGTATTCAGTCAACAGTATTCACATGTCTGTATGTACTGTAAACTCATACAAGCATTTATACACATGCTCAAGTGACATATACAGTAGATCTAAATATGCATTTTTTATAGTGCATTCCTTTGGGTTTTACCGCGTTTTGGAAGAGTTGCCCTAACCTGATCTGTTTGTAGGTGTGAACTGTAACCTTGTAAGGTTTCCACTTTGTTACTGAACTGTAAATACTATACTGTTTGTTGACATGGAGGTTCATTAACAATATAGATTCGAGTATGTGTTCACCTCGTTAATTTTGATGCCTTTCTTCTCGTTTTTATCTCTGCTACGCTCTTTTTCATTTATATTTGTCTTTCTCCTCTGTCCTTCTACTGTTGTGATACCTCTTCCTTTCTCCCTCTTTCTCCAACTCTTTGTGCTCAAACATGAAAAGACAGAGTAGCTTTCACCTCTTCTATTTGACGGACTAACCCTTAAGTGTTTACGAGAGAGAAAAGGGGAGATAGGGCGGAATATATAAAAAAAAGAATATAAGAGAAAAAAGTGAGGAAAGAAAAATGGAGAGAGCAAAAAGGTAAAATGAGGATTTGAGGGAAAAAAGAGGAAGAGAAGAAAAGAGAAGGCTAATGACAGAACAGAGAAAGAGAGAGACCCACGCTTCCTCCTTTCCTTTTTATCATTCCATTAAAGTTTTATATCCATCTTTTTAATGTAATTTGGTCCCTATGAATTCCTGCCGCTGCAGAACAGACAGACGGCTCCTGTGAACATAAACTCTAGCCGTGTCGGACAGCTCCCTTTCCTCTGTCTACTCCCATGTTCACACTAGCTAAGTGATCTAAGAGAGTGTGTGTGTGTGTGTGTGTGTGTGTATAGACCTATGTTATAGAGTGTTTTGGGAGTATGAATGAAGCACCGTTTTGACAATGATCTTAGCCAAGCAGTCTTAGAAAGTGTGTGTGTGTGTGTGTGTGTGTGTGTGTGTGTGTGTGAGGCAGAGAACGTTAAAGAAGCACTGTTTTACTAAATATAATTTAAAGCAGGAAGTGTGAGAGAGAAGAAGTACGAAGGAGAAAACGTCAAAAATGAGATTAGAGGTAATGACAGAACACAAAGAATTCATGTTATTTAATGAATGAATGACTGCATTAATCAAATAATAATAACCCTACCTCATTTCCCAGTATTATGTTCAGTTACCTGTCCCAATGAAATGTTAAAGTAATGTGAGCATAATCCTATTGCTATTTTGCATATCAAGAGAACTAGAATATGTTAAGTACTAGTACTATTATGTACTCATTACCTGACCATGTATTTACACATTGCTCTTTTAAATATACTAAATAATAAAAACCGTGATTACTATTATTATATTTTTAGAATTTCTTTAGTTGGGTTCCTCACTGTACCTAATCAGTTCCAACTGATTTGTATATTTTGACACACAGACATATTTCCACATTATATTTTGAAAGCCATATATTACATTGCACTTTTCTATTCTCTTTCTGGAGTGCATGGATGCATCAGAAGGTTACGTGGAATTAAGTAAATCACTCCAAATAGTCAGCGTCTGAAAAGGATTTTGAACATTTTGAATGATTGACATTTCAGCTATCGTGATGGTCGTAGTTACTTAAAGGCTAATGCACATCTCATATATACTCCTGATGTTATGGATACATATCAAGCTCATGACCTTGGTCATGCATCATCCTCTTTCTCACTGCCTCTTCAGTGTCTCCTAAGGAAGCAGTGATATTAAATAATCTTTAGAAAAAGTAAAGATATGAAATGCAATGTAAATTCGCACTGTATTGCTTGTCACGTTTTGACACCATGTCGTAAGCATCTTGATTACAGTAAAGCTCAGCGTTTGTCCTCATTATGACTCCTAGGAGCCTCGACTCACCTTCAAAAGCCCAGTCACCCATATACACACATGCCCACAAACACATGCACACACAGGACACTGTGCGAGGCTAAAAATAATACCCTTCTTCTTCTCTTCACATGGATACACACAGATGTACACACTTACATTTACACACATAGACACACATGCACAAGAAGCTCCTAACATGTATACACCCAAGTACACATACCCGCGCGCACACACACAGTCCCTCCCCCTCTCCCAGCCCTTGTCAGTTGATTGTGTTATTACTATGCTAACCAAATCCTTATAAATGTGATTTAAGGCTTGGCGGCCCCGCACTCCTGTTTTAGCCTTCTGCTACTGTGTTTTACTGGAGAGAGGAGGAGTAACGGTGGGAGGTGTGGAGGGAGGGATGAAGGGAGAGGGGGAAGATAGAGGAAAAGGCATGGGGAATGAAGAGGTTGGAGAGGTAAGGGGGGAGAAAAGGTGAGTGAGAGGGAAGGGAAAAGAAGAGCAGTTGGGAAAGGAAGGATGAGAGACAGAAAAACAGAAGAGTTGAGGGGGAAGGAGAGGAAGAGGGAAAGAGAGATAAGAAGTCAAGAAACCAGAGAGAGAGTGGTTGCTACGCATTCCCTCAACACTCGTTCCCTCCTATCCAGAGAGCAGTAAAGCGTCAGTAAAATAAAAAAAGGGAAAAAGCATCACCTGCATCTTAAATGAAAATTTCAATTGAAAAACTTAACAGCCCTTCAAATTGCAGAATTTTACACGCGCCAGTAAAGCCTAAATAACACTCAACACTTAGAGGGAGAGGGGGAGGGGAGGAGAGAGGGAATGAGGGAGGAATGGGGGGGTGACAACGGGGGTTATTTTGGGTGGCTGACGGGGGCTGGATGAAGGTGACTGGATTGTGTTTTTGCAACACTTTCTACCCGCGATCTTCTTTTTTTGCATCTCTTACCTGTGTGTTGTTTCATGTCTGTTGGAACAGACAAACATTTTGATCAGACAGAAAAGACGGTAAGGTAGACAAGATGAGTAGAAAGACAAGATAGTCAAAAAAACTGAAGGATGCAGAATGTCTAATTAATTAGACAAACCGGTAGAGAGACACCTCAACCCTCCGCGAAGACGGACGAGAAGGCAGTGCGGCGCGCAGACAGGCTGGTGGATAGGCACATAGACAGACGGGGAGACGGCTCCTTGGTTATTCGTGGGGTTCAGTGGACCTTTGGTGGTAATTGAATCAGTGTGAGTGCTGAGTAGAGCTAGCATAAAAACCTGTTAACCCAAAAGGTCAACTCTCTGCATTGTTTATTTAGCAGGGAGACCAGAAAAAGAGAGAGCGAAGGAGGGAGAGAGAGCGCGACTCAAAGCTCGAGTAACAGAGAGAGACAGGAGAAAATGAGAGAGAGCTGGTGGGGGAGATGGAAGGAAGGGGTCAGAGAATGGAAAAGAGAAGAAGGAAGACAGACAGATAGATGGACGGAGAGATGTGGATAGAAAGAAAGATGGGTTGTTGGTGGGACAATTTGTGATCTGTTAAATCAGCCAAGCTTTACATCACCATTTTTGTACCGTGCGTGTGTGCGTGCGTGCGTGCGTGCGTGGTCAAACTCCATGCCAGGGTTCATCAGTATTTGTAGTAATTCACCAACAACAGTGTTTTCCGAAATATATCAACTTTTTAAAAGAGCTTTCCTTTGTTAGTTTTTTTGTTACCAAATTACAATATAAATTAACAATAAAAAAATGTGCTTGCCAAAGATACCAGCAAACTGAGGCTCTTTAAAACACGGGAGACATACAGAAAAGGGTTTTCTTAGTATCCACTTAAATGTTATTCATTTAAATTATGAAAAGCATTATACTAAGAGACATTTTAAACTTTTAGGAGAACTGGAGCATCCTGGCCAAACTCTGAATGTTAGTTGGCATCTCAGTCTGTACAAAGTAAGGCCTCTCAGTTAGTAGATAGTCTGCAAAATACGCACAACCGCTGTCTTATGTGCATGCATGCTGACATACGCATATACAGGCTTGCACACTTTATCTCTCACACAGTCATGCACGCATACTCTCAACCGCTCATCTTTTTTCACCCTCTCTCTCTCTCTCTCTGTCTCTCTCTTACACACACACACACCGCCATCTGGGAAAGCCGTTAGCGGTTAGCGGTAGCACTTAGCGACGCAGCACGCTCCCTCAGTCCGCTCAGTCACCTTGATCTGCTTGCCCTTCACACAGCACCATTACTGCTATACTGCATCACTGTGGGTGTGGGCATGTGAGTGTGTGTCAGGAAGAGTGTGTGTGTATACGTATACGGACATGTGTCTGTGTGTGTCCATTATAGAGCAGTACAGTGGGATGTAAATGCCGGGGGAGGAGGGGGGAAGGGGCATTACCTTCAAATGAGCTACTGTGGAGTGAAATATCCCTCTGACTAGTCTTGTGTTGGTTCTTATCCGTGCAGGGACATGTGACTGTGTGTGTGTGTGACTGTGGCCTTTTGATGTACATCTCTGTGTGCCATTCTTCTAATACTAGTGAGGATCATTTTGCCTCCTGGACATAAGATTTTAAGGCACTCCCAGGCATTGAGAGTGGCAGCGAACATGAAGACACAGCAGACCCGTATTAGAAATCTACTTGCTCTCTGAGACCACAGCTGTGGTTCTGCAGAAAGATATGACTATTATTTTTTTCAACCAATTTGGTCTCCCGACCTGAAGTTTAGTAAAATGCTACAAGTTCTTCTCAATTTTCAGTTTTTCATATAAACTTATTTCATCAAACTTAAAAGTATATCACTGGCCTACACATCACTTCCTGAATTCTCTGCTGAAGGATGCACAGGCTCACATTCAAACAGTCACAAGTACAGCATCAATCCATAAATACAATCTGGGTTTGCTCAGGGGGAGAAATTGAGAGAGTGAGAGTTTCCATGTTAATCCCTTGGATAGGGATGGAAAATCACTCTTTGTCCTTCTGATGTCATTCTTGAAGTTACTTTTCAAATAATGCTTTAGAACAAATCCCCATCCACGTTTTTCTCTCACTCTCTTATAAGCACACACAAAGAGTATATTTATCTCTTGCCTTTTTTATTTCCCTCTCCTTGTGTCTTTATCCATTTCTTTCTCTCTACCCCCAGGTCCAGGACCAGTGGACACTCCAGCTGTATCCGGGCTCCACCCTCGAAGTGTAACAATAACCTGGGTTCCTCCCTCCCAACCAAATGGCATTATCACCAATTATACCCTCTATCTTTGCCCCAGCACCAGCTCTTCTTTAGATTTCAAACCCAGCTCAGTCTCTAGCACCAGCACAACCCCCCTCAGCTCCAGCAAAGGTCGTAACCCAAGCCTACTGCCCAGCACTGAGGGAGCATATCTCAACGCAGGTCATAATTACAGGCCAACATCCAACCTTACCACCCCAGACTCAAGCCATATCTCCATGTCCACTGTCAACACGGGCATGAATGACAGCTCAAGCACAATCCAAGGCATTAGACCCAACCTCCTCCCTATCGCTTTCTCTAACATGACGCCTGGTATCACAGAAGACAACCAGATCGAGTCCACTGGTGTAAGCAATAGAAGCCAAGGCCCCGCTCCCATCTCCTTCCACTCCACCGAACACAATACAGCCAGTGTAAACCTAGGCCCTGGTCTTTTACTGTCAAACCCAGAATACAATGCAACCGGGTCGAATACTGAACATATTCTACAACAAGACTCCTTCCACAGCCCCATTTCTGGTTTCTTTAGTGCAGCTTCAGATTCAAGTGCATCCCTTCAATCAGTCACTGTTCCGGGGAACACCACCAGCTACACGTTCCTCGACCTACCGCCATTCCAGACCTACCGCCTCCAGGTACAATATGTTATAACGATACGATGGTAAAACACAATACTGTATAGTGTGATAGTTTAAACATTAGATTATGCAATAAAAAAAAACAAAACATGTAAATACATAATAATCATGTCCAGTCACAGATTAGACTGAATTTCTAAATGTCACTGCACCCTTTATTTTTCTTGTTGTTTCCACTTTAATAGTTAATCAACAGAATAAATCCTTTTATTTAACTGTTCTTATCACTATAAATTGGTGATTTACTGACTGAAAAATACGTCTAGCCTTACAACTAGATTCTAACGCATATCACATTCAGCTGATACTACATTGTTCTCCAACATCTAGGTGGAGGCGTGCACCAGTGTAGGTTGTTCGGTGTCTGGGGTGTCTGAGGATTTCCGTACCCTCCCAGCTCCCCCTGAAGGGGTTCCTGCACCTCACCTTTACTCTGACACCCCCACCTCTGTTCTCTTGTCCTGGGGTGCACCAGAGTGGAGCAATGGACCACTGGAGCGGTGAGAGATGATCACATACACACTTCAATCCCTCTGTAACATTCCTATTTTTTTATATGAATTCCATTGTATTGTGCTCTGGGCAAAGGTGGCTGATTGAGCGCAGAGTTGCTGGTACCAAACGAGTCTCCACAGTGGGCCTTCTCCCACCAGACCCTCCACCTCTTTCCTTCCTGGACTCTTCATCAGCTCTGAGTCCCTGGACTAGCTACCAGTATCGACTTGTGCTCCACAATCAGGCTGGCAACACCACAGGTAAGACCCTAATAGTAGCCTTAACTGAAATAAAATGTAATCTGACCAATATGTGTATATGTAGCATTTTACACTGCCTTGTGCCAGCTTTATGGAATTCACCGCTTTGTGTCAAACTTAAAGAATAATGCTTTGTTGATTCGCAGTAGGATCTTTAACCACATATTGTTACATACTTGCAGGACCCTGGGTCAATATCACCACCAGACCTTCTCGGCCAGCTGGTCTCAGTCCACCGAGGGTGATGGTTTTGGGGCCAGAGTCACTTCAGGTATGGACACCTTTTTTTTAAAGTTCACTTCTCTGAGGTTCACTAAAAACCTCTTGAATCTCTGATCCAAGCCATGCTGCGACTGATAGGGAATTACAATATCTCTTATTACGTTCAACTGATAGGTTTGAGGATCTCAGTTTGAGCTTTTCGAATTTAAAAAGTGTTTACGTTTCTTTAAACAGAAAATACACCGAAAAACTATAATGCAACTTCAGTCACTCAGAGTAGAAAAGACAAAGCAATGTCACACGGATTCCTCTGTCTTTCCTTCTTGGGATTTAATGAGAAAGAAAAACATTCAACTCAAGGTCCCCTTCAGAAAATAGGACGGGCTGTGACCCTGTCTGAGGCAGCTTCCTTCCTGTCCGCCATTTTGAAGGAGGGGCCAGAGTTAAGTTCCACCACTGGCTAATCCCACATCAAGGCCCATCAATGAAAGCCACTGAAACAATATTGTACGCATGCACACACATACACACACATGCACTCACAGCCCTGCACTAATGCTAACTGCAGAAAAATGCTAATGCCTGTCATCATTTCAGAACCGCCCCTGTCATCTCCGCAGTAGCACAGCTTTAGGGGTCATAGGTCCGAGAAGAAAAGTGTTCCTTCCTGGTTGTTGCTAATTGGACAGACAGGCAGGCTGCTTCCTGGTTACCAATTGACCTTGACAACACAGACAGGATTTTGAGTATCTCCCTTCATTCTCTAAATGATGTCTTTTTCATATCACTTCTTGCTCATCGAGGTATTCACTTTCTATTTACCATTATCCTCTTAATGTTTCTTTTCTTGTTGCTTCTGTTCTTTATACGTAGTGATACTTCCGGACAGGATATCAAGTCAAAGTCTACTTAATCTCTGCTTTTCTGATATAAAGATGGCATCTCTGTTATTCACAGACAGTTTCCTTTTGGCTTTATCAGAATATGAGAGGAATAGCTCGATACATACGGCAAAATTAGATCACAGATACAAAATAAAAAATGTTGCACACATGCGTCTGTAATGGTACAGATACTCGGTCACTGTACAGGGGTTTGGTAAAAAAAAAAAAAAAAGATTCAAAAAAGACAGGAAATGTCTGAAAAGGTAACCACTCTTAATCTATGTATCTGCTTCTTTTTAGTGTCTGGTTTACAGCTAGTGTTTTAGTTTTTCACTTGTTATCTTTGCCAAGAGAGTTATGCATTTGCTGTTAGTTACTTAGTTAGTTATTCTGAATGGATCTGTGACCCATTGTAGATCATTTTCACTTTTTTTTCACCACAAATCAGAAAAAAACAAACTCAAAGATCTGGGACTAGATCCCAAATCCTGAGAGATTGTTTGCAGGATGACAATTACAATTTCCATTCATATGTAAGTGATAATGTTGATACATGTATGAATAGATTGTAGAATTGTATTGTCACCTGCAGAGGTTGGCACTCTCAGCGCCTTTGAGTTTTTTCTGAATATAATAGCATAGATGCACACCGACACATACGCACACGTACCTCATGCACCATGTCCTTACACACACACACAGTTATTTTCTCTCACCACCAGCTTTATCATCCGTCTCTCTCTGTCTCTCTCTCTCTCTCACTCACTCACTCACTCATATACACATAAACACATATACAAACACACACACACAAACTGTACTGGCCTTAGCCCCAGTGCTCTGTCAGCCCAGGGTCTCTGCTGTCTTTACCATCTCCAGATTACATCAGGCTATTCAATCTGTAAATGACTTCCACCACAAAGCACACCCAACACGCACTTTGGGAAATGAGCTGCCTAACTCAACATGACCCTGCCCATATGTGGTTGTGTGTGTGGCTCTGAGTGTGCGCGTGTGTGCGTCCTGTATCACCTCACAGTGTCACTTGTTAAATGAATATCAAGGTTGCATGAGAAATAATTATTCTTGACGTTCATTCATAATACTCTCATCAACATTGACCGCTTAATCACCTAAACGCATAAGTCTCAACAAGCTCTGAACTGATCAGTGATTGTACATGACAGTTTGTATCCATAACTGTGTTAGAGCACGGGCGTGTGTGTGTGTGTGTGTGTGTGTCTGAGTGTACGTACGTGTGGGTGTGTGTGTGTGCACTGCAATTCATAAATGTAGGTGTAACTGTGTTTGTATGTGTATGTATAGTATGAACAAAACATTTATTGTATTGATATCTATAATTTGTGTGTGTGTGTGTGCGTGCGTGTGTGTGTGTGTGTCACCATTTGTGTGTGTGTCACCATTTGTGTGTGTGCCAGTTACCTTCATCTTCACTCTGAAATGCTGACAGACTGAACTGTTTCCAAATCAGATGCAGTGCTCAACGACAGCAAGCTTTTGTTTTTGCATGCAGCAATTCCATTACCAGCCATTTTCATTATTTTAGCATAGTGTTTGTGCATGTGCGCGTGTTTGTGTGTATGGGTGTACCCTGTTTTAAATTTGATGAAAGGAATCTTCTGCTCAAGTCAAAGTCAGGTTATCTTTCCCCACAAGAGAGTTTAACAAACATACTCGCACACACAGACACACACGCGCACACACACACAGTGACCATCCTAACGCTTTACATTCACATACCCAGGTGACTATGTATGCACATACGGACACTATTTGCACGATCCCACTGGTAGCACTCAACTGACCACACATACATTCACACTGTGATGCAGGAATGTGTTTGCATGAGCACACACTGCCAGCGCTGCACACGCACACACGTACACACAAGCACTGTGCCATGACTTCCTGTAGTTCATCCATCTAAAAGCTTTCTGCCGTCCTCAGCATGCCGAGAACATTCAGAATGTCCAGCCAACCAATGAGATGACTTTTCTGGGATAATGATAGGACAGTTTGAAAGGATTAAGTGAACTAGGCCTTCAGGTTTCTCTGTATTGTCCAAATACTGTATTTTAAATGAACAACCCAGAACTTTAATCCAACACATTTGTGTTTCAGGTCACTTGGTCTCCTCCTCTTATTCCCAATGGAGAAATCCATGGCTATGAGATCCGCCTCCCAGAACCCTGCATCTTCCATGACAGTGGCAATGCTTCTGAGCTCAACATCACAATAACGGACCTAATTCCATACACAAACTACGGTATTACTATGTTGGCGTGTTCCAACGGCGGTGGACATGTTGGAGGATGTACAGAAAGCCTGCCCACACCTGCTACCACATTGCCCACAATCCCTGAGGGCCTTGAACCACTGTCTGTAGTGGCTGTCAGTGAGTCCTTCCTGGCCATTTCCTGGCAACCACCAATCAGACCCAATGGACCTAACATCAGGTAAGATGGATATTACACCGAATCCATACCAAAGAAGACACGGTTACATTGAACGAGACCACTGGGCTTAGAGGTCAGTCCAAATCGCTGCTGACTATAAATTGAATGTACAGTATATTGGTAAAACCCTGAAATGCAAAGATGCACCATCACAGACAAATTCCCTCGTTTTTCTTTCTCATCACTATTAACAATAGCAACACTTGAACAAAAATAATCTCAGAAACGACAAGAGTTTAAGAACATACATTTTGGTTTGTAATGAAGACACATCCAGTGATAGTGTAGAATCCTACAATTGCTCTTCAATAACTGCATTACTTTTACTGGCCCAGTAAAATGTGTGTTACTGTGCTGCAAGGAAAGAACATAACGTCCTATATGGCAGTGGAGGGATGATAAATTGTGTGTTTCTTGTGGAAGTGGAAATTAATTTTTTTTTTTCAGAAGTCCCATCATTTAATTAACACAAATATCACCATGAAATATACATAATATCCAGGTCAGATTTACCTGTCCACATTAGCAATCTGAAGGTGATTAATTCAACACTCCCACTATGGATCTGGCATGAATAACTGCTTTTAAAATGCACAGAACCAAACAAATTGCTTCTATTGCTTTCTTGCTTTCTGATGGTTGTAGGAATATAACCAAGTCAAAGAAAGTAGTAGGAGGAAAAAGGTTTACAATAGTTCTGTACATGCAATCGAATACTAATCGTGACAAGCTAATACGAGTGGACCACAATCTGTGTAACCGTCATGAACTTCACATCATTTGAATCAACCATGTGTTGTTGTTCATTAAAGCCCAAAGTTAGAAACCAGGCAGCAAAGACTGAAAGCTACAGCATGTTGTTGAGAGACACATTCTGTAGATGTTCAATTGTTGCTGAGAAACTTAAGCAAACAAACAGATAGGAACACGTTAACAAGCTGCTAACATGAGTGCCCTGGTAATGAGCTAAGTGTTGTGCATTTTTTAATCAGTGTTTTCTCAGTCCTAATGCACATTCTGGTCCGTTTTGTTCTGTTCCTGTTCTACTCTGTCGGTGATTAGGCCTAAAATAAAGGTCCATTTTCCTGGCAGGCGATTAAAATGCATGAGCCCGTCTCTCTGTTCTGCTCTGCTCAGCTCTGTGTGTTTGTCTAAGTGGGTTTGTTAAAAGGCGGCATTAAGCCCTTCTCTTCTGATTACAGCAGAAATTAGCATCACTGTGGGGAGAGGAAAACACAAACCCTGCAGAAAAAAAAACAACAGAGGGAGGGGCATTGGGAGGGAGGGGTGAGATACAGTGAACGCAAAAGAATAGAGATGATGAAAAACAGCAGAAGAGGAGGAAATGAGTGATAAGGAGGAGAGTCAGTTGAAAATTATGTTTTAAGTGTGTTTTGTGTGTATGCATGTGTGTGTTGCTTTGTGGGTACAGTGTGTGTCTCTGTGCTCATATTGGTGCATTTGTGAACATGTGTTGGGTGTTAATGCATTCCTAAACATCCAACCATGTGTGCGTGTGTTCTTTTATTCAAATTTCCCCTTCAGATACAAGTTGCTCAGACGTAAAACCCACCAGCCCCTGGCCATCGCTACGGTCCCCACGGTAACAGGCATGTCCCCTCCCCCCTCTGAAGATCTCCATCGCTGGCTCCATGTTTACTCCGGCACCAAATTGTTCTACCAAGATAAAGGCCTAAGCAGGTGAGATTACTGAAATGAGCTCTAGAGCAAACGCCGGCGCCGCAGCAAACCGTGTGTGCAGAGCCGATCGGCGAGCTGCCGCTGATGCCGATCTTTTAATACCGCTCAAAGATACATTAAGCAAATATCCCAAAGAATTAAATTGTTTTTCACACAGCGTCCCCTAATCTCAGTTTGGCACTTGGTGGAAGCTCATTTTTTTTTTCCCTCTATGCTTGCTAAACGGCTCTGGGTGTACTCTTTTTGGGTTTATGTCTCTACTGTGCTTTATTCAAGCAGTAAACTGACAAACTTTTGAACGTGTCAGCACTTTTCACTTTGCATAAATTTTGTCCGAGTAGACATGACTAAAAGTGCGATCCCACATATTCCAATTATAGAGCATCACTATCATATCTATTATGTCTTTTAATTCCTTCAATTGTAGTTTGTTTATCCATACTTGTACCAGGAGCTTGTCTATTTTACCATTTGTTATTTTTTTCCAAGCTATTTTTGAATGATTGATACAAGAAACTACGTCTTTTTTTTTTTTATTATATATATAGCTTTTCTACAGATATATTCAAGCAACATTAGTAACTTTTAACTCTCAAGGAAAGTAAAAGATATTGTAGCCACCTCATCAAAAACGCCAATGTTGTCTCTCTCAGATTCACCCGTTACCAGTACCAGTTAGTGGTACATAATGACGTGGGCTACTCCTCAGGAGAGACTGTTTCCGCGGTGACCATGGCGGGGGTTCCCCACCGCCCTCCATCTCTGTCTGCCCACGCTGTCAATCACACTGCTGTACAGGTCAACTGGACACAACCCTGTAAGATTACCCTCTCTCTTAAACACACACATTCTCCCAGCAGAGGTCTTTCATGGCCGTGTATTCGATGAAGATTGTTCTGTCTTGAAAATGACCAAAAAGTGAATATAGACTCAAAATCAGTTTTTCTTACTGCTCCCTCACTCTTCTTCTTCTTCTCTCTTCGTGTTCTCAGCTTTGCAAGACCTACAGGGAGAGGTGGAATATTACTTTCTTACAATAGCATCTGCCCAGTCAAATCAAACTTTGGCTTTCCCCCCTGAGATCATCTCCACAGTGATGAGTGACCTTTGGCCCAGTACCACATATCTGTTGTCAGTACAGGTGTCCAACGGAGCACATAATACAACCAAGGCAACAGTTAACGTCACCACGGAAGATGGAGGTATGTGTATATTTTGTGTGATATTTGGCCATCAATTGGTTAAAAAAAAATTGGTTAAAATTTGCCTTCTTACTTCGTAAATGTGTGAGGGTGTTATTGTGCACACACTGTATGTATATATGAGTGTGTCATACAGTACGTAAATTCAATACATCCAAGAGAGGGGTCTGTGTTAATGTGCGTTTCGCTGCAACTCTGTGCCTCACAGGAGATGTTAAACACATCATGTAGTGAGGCATGAAATCAATACAAAGTGTGTGTGTGAGGCAGATTTAAGGTGTTGTAAAATGCTTGTTGGCACCTCAGGCAGACAAACGCAGGCAAACTGCACACATAGCCACACACACAAGCAGTATTTTACCTGTCAAACAAGACAGCAAACATGGCTGTTCCCATGTGTTATGCAGGCCATAATCATTATTGTCTATGATTGTCCAATACTGTTACAATACTTCACAAAATAAAAAAAGTATTATATATTTTTCTAATTCAATGTGAAAAATTATACTCAAATAAGTGGAATCATATCTGTCCCGTATGTTGGGAAACTTCCAACAAACTATGCAGTGACATGATTAAAACACACGTCCTTAATAGGTCTCACAGCTTTAGCTGTCTCTGCATGATCTGGTAATATTTGTAAAATGAACACCTGAGATTCTTTATCAGGATGTAAAATCTTGAGCTTTGAGAGAATGTATTAAATTGAACATGAGCAAAGTATATCAGTTCTCCGATCTACTGGTATTTCCCTTTTCAGGCAGGGTCAGCTTTACTATCTTTAGCTTTGAATTGCACAGGCTATCCGACTGCCATCACGACTTTTCCTCTCCATTTCCCTCTCCAACTCTCAGTCCAGTCTGGCATTTAAGAGTTAGCTTTCAAATCACTCTATGTAATCATACGTCACTCTGTCTGTTGTTTTCTTTCTGCCTCCATTTCCTTCTCAATCCCTCTTTCTGACCATCTCTGTCTCTTTTTCCCCACTCTGTTCTATTTCTTTTTCAATATAATCATATGTCAGAGGCCTCTCTCTATCCCTCTAATCTGAGCAGTATAATAAAAAGTGCATTAAAAACATTAGAAAATCATTAGGTGCTAAAGGCAAAGCACGGCTCGTTTAACTGAGAGGGCTCTGGAGGTAATTTCATTATTTTACAGCCATAAGAGTGCGCACACACACACACACACACACACACACACACACACACAGACACACACAGACACACACACACACACACACACACAGACACACACAGACACACACACACACAGACCAAGGCCAAATATATTTTAACTAATGCAGCTCAACCCTACCAACCATCCTAACATGGCCTGCAATCTATAGGGCAATGCTAACATCAGGACTAATTGGCAAGAAAAATGTGCATGCGTGTCTGTGTGTGTGTATGAGTGAAAGAGGCTCAGTGTGCAGTATTGCGTTGATAATGCCATCCCGCAGTAAATGAAATGTAGAGCAGTAGGTTGGGTTAAGGTAAGTGCATTGCCAGCAAATGAATTGGGTTAACTTCTCTTAGCTGAGTGCATTTTCACTTAGAATAATAGATGGAGTCTGTATGATTACCTCTCTCACACGCCATCTCTCTTATTATTTTCCTCTGTTTGGTTCTCTTTCTTACTTTCTCACAACTTGAAATCCATTGTTGAAGAGAATATTATAAAGTTAAATGAACGATATTCTGCCTTCTTCCTACCACACTCGACTTTAAAATGTTGCTCACTGCCTCTATATCTTCTTCTTTCACAGATTATCTCTACTTGTCCTCTATTTGTCAGATCTTCCTATGTCCTTCACTGTCTCTGTCATTCACTCCTTCCTTTTGCCTCTGTATCTGTAACTCATTTCTCATAGGTTACCATAGTATATTAATCACCATAGGAGTTTTTGGTTTATTATCAATGACCTTTGTGGATGTGCTGAAAGAGGATTTCTTGGAGGAGTGATCTAAGGGAGTTAAAGGAAGTCAAGGAATTTGATTGACAGGACATTGTAAGACATAGAGAGAATATAACAACACAATGCAGAAAGGCGCAGACTGTCTTTCACTATTGCCTATAAGATAGAGAAAGAGTGAGGGAGGTAGCTGATCATGCAGAATATATTTTATTCTTTGTGAAAATGCACTTAGGTAAGTGAAGTTAACTCAATTCATTTGCTGCCGATGCACCTACCTAGTAAACCCAGCCCACTGCTCTACATTTCATTTACTGCTACATAGCATTATCAAGGCTACGCTGCACACGCGGACACACAGGTGGTCTCCCTCCATCACTAACACACAGACTCACAGTCGGCCTGCGGTACAGTCTAGACCTGCTCTTGAGATAAGTTCTGTTATGATCTGGTGCTATATAAATAAAAAATTGACTCGACTTGACATGCCTTATATTCACACCGAGACAGATTCTCTGTTTCTCTCTGTGTGTTACACACACAAACACATGCCTATAAGCTCTGTGTGTGTCCATCTCTATCTCTTTCCCTCTCTCACACACTCATGTATATACGTCTCTCGAGTAAGGGATGGTTAAAAGTGTAGGCCTAGATTAAGCATCTGGTATAAATTGTCATAAGCGCGTACTGGGGATCTCATAGTCACAAAATATAGTTTTAACATCTTTCTGACTTTTACAAGCCTGGCTGGATGATCACTAATGCAGCACTGTTTTAGGACATTTTAAAGTTTTAGTGGTGTGGTTTTTGTGTTAAAAAATTACAAGCAGTGATCAAATGAATTTGTGTGACAATGTGTCTCGGAATATCATAACACCAATTTCATCTTTTGCAACGCTGTTCTTACATTACTGCAGCAGGTGAGATAGTCTATATGTAAAAGCTTACATGTAATGTTGGGTGCATTAGTTTCATATCACAACTGAAGCCTGTTTGAGGAAGACCACGTCTCATATCTTCATATCCTGTTCTCTTCAAGCTGTGTTCTTTAAGAATCAAACGACTTTGGGTCTCTGTACTCTCATGTGCAAACCTCAGAGCCAGATGGGATGTCCGCCCCAGAGGTGGTTCCAGTTAACAGCAGCACAGTACGTGTGCTCTGGTTCCCTCCTCTACGGCCCAATGGAGCAGTGACTGGTTACTACATCTATCTGAATGACCGTCTTCATGGCAGTGTAGACAACAGCTCCGGCTCCTACCTGCTGGGGGACCTGCTGCCTTTTACTGTCTACAACGTACAGGTACACACACAAACAAAAGCAGACATGCACACCCAAAAGGCAGACGCACAGACGTGTGCAATATGTTTTTGTCTGCTGTGTTTGTGTATTTTAGGTGGAGGTGTGTACTGTGTATGCATGTGTGCGGAGTAATGTTACTCAGACAACTACTGTTGAGGACCTGCCTGCCGACCTGGCCACGCCTCACACACACCTGATCAGTCCCAGGTAAGACAGAGATGTACTGGAAATATTTGTAACTTCTTTAAGTTGTTGCATGTTCTCTACTTCTCTCAATACTAGTTAAGTATTTCATCTTAACCGTTGTTCTAGGTTCATGAAACTTTGTAGCCTTTGGTTTGACTGTGGTAATCGTTAATGTGTATTGGCAGCGCAAAAGGTTGGTTTGCATGTTTGACACAACAGAATCAATACAGAGTACATTTAAATCGTGGAGCTGTTTTGTCTCGTGAAGGCAGAAGAGGATGTTAGCGAGGTACAACAGGACTCCATGAAAATGTAATTGTACTCATCACTAGTAACCTAGTATCAATAAAGAGTAATATTATTAAAATTGTTTTTTATTACACAATTTCAGTTGTACCTTGAACTCAGATTCTTTGTGCAGAGGGACTACAACTATATATATTCAAGCTGCTTTGAAACCTACAGCTCTTGAAGACACAGTGATTGTTTGTATTCATCTTCAGTGGTCTATGAATACAGTATTCAGTAGCAGCTACTAATTTCTTTAGCATACATTAATGCATTAAAGTATTCTGACTATATAATGTTATCATATTACCTTGAAGTTGCTTCCCAAAGTGATCAAATATGATGGTAAACTGTCATTTTATTTGCAGTCAGTTGAATGTAATGACATTTAAAATGCTCTGCTTCCCACGTTTGACCTAAATCTTAATGTTGCAAATCTTACAGTTGCAGAGGAAGTGGTGATTTGTGGCTTTTTTCCTGTCTAGGAGACTGGAAGTTGTAACTCTGTATGTTACTACACAGGTCTTTCCACTGCCAAAGATGTCAGAGATAAAAAAGAGTAAAATCAATAGTGAGAAGTGTATAAAGACATACACACACCCTGACACTGTAACTCAACTTTGTCAGGCATTAACCATGCATGAATGCATGTGTGTGTGTTTGGGTATGACAAAGTTTGTGTGTGCCTCCTGGTAGTGTGAAAGCAGTGTGAAGGAGAACATACCGCCACCTCTCTCCCTCTCTCTCTCTGTCAGGGTGGTGAGGTTGGACTGGTCCCGTCCAGGCCGACCCAGCGGGATCATGCTGGGCTATGATGTCTTAAGACGGACCCTGAGGTCATGTGCCATCGGGTCAACAGGGGTCACTGCGGGGGAGGAGTCAGGTGGTGTAAGGTTTAGATGTTCGTACCTGCAGTGTCCTGCCAGTCACGGTGTGTGTGGGATGTCCTGCTTCCATCCTGACATGCAGGTGATTATGTTCTGGCCATTTGGTACCTATTTTATTTGTTACGTATTCTGTATGAGGCTATTGAATAATCTTCATCCAGTTTATTGTTCACTCATCACATTCATTTTGCATGAAAAAGAATGCCTTGACAATGCTGGGCTGAATGAAGGAACCACAAACCAGTACAATTTGACACTTTTTTGAAAAGCAAGACATAACACGAATGTTGATTATGGATGTATTGAGAATGATGCATATAGGGGGTTAATAGTTCTCCTCTGTTTGGTTTTTCATCTTTCTTTTTCTGTAATCTTCTCTCCTCTGCCCTTTTCACTTGAATGCGAGAGCCTCTTTTAACTAGAACTTGTCATGAGTAATCATCAAAACCTTCGCTGTGCTACAACAACAATGTGTAAAACAAGATAGAAGTCCAGGGTCTTTACTCCGGCTGCTGATTTGAAGTGGAGAACACATTGTTGCTGTGTAGTCCCTCAGGATATTAGTATCCAGACGTCAGACACACACGCACACACAAGGAAACACGGAGACCCACAGACAAATACACACTCTCACATTTCCTCTTCAGAGTGCGCGCTATTTAAGTGGGGTGCACGGTCATCCTCCCAGTGATTAATTTCTCTAAACAGATTAACTTGTCATCTACATTCACTTCCATCCTTGTGTCATTGAATGCCAGCCAAGTTGGCATAGTGAAACCGGCCGCCATACATTTACCCCCACGGCACCCAATGGCACAAACAATAATGACATTTAAGCTCACACGTACACACATACACACCTACTTAAGAGCACACTTATGTACACAAACATGTACTCACAGCACATCCATTGTGTATTGATATTGTGCTTAAAAAAACCTCAAACAATCATTTTTATTAGGGCGTGTGGGCCCTACATAAGAACATTCCCCGTAATGATCAAATGGCCGATTTGGCAGATTGTCACATGCTTTCAATGTACACACATAACTGTGTGTTTGTGTGGATTTAGTTTACGTACTTTCTCATATGTGTGTGCAATTGTATGTCAACCAGGTTTGCTGCAGTGGACTATTGTACGCTAAGAAACCACATCATCATTGCTGCGAGGGCAGTTACCTGAGTTTGAGTAATTCCTCCAATCCGGTCTGCTGCAATGGCAAACTGCTCCCTGCTCTCCCTGACCACCAGTGCTGTGGAGGATACTATGTTCATGTAAAAAACGGTCAGTGTCAAACCACTTCATATGTTTACACTTACATGGGATTTGCTCTTTTCTACTTGACTTGAGTCTAATCTTTTCCATGTCGTTCAAGTGTTTCCTTCATCTATCCTTGTCTTTGTAGATGAAAACTGCTGCCCTGATCACTCGCAGGGCCGGGTCTCAGTGGGGCTGGGTGACAGCTGCTGTGGGGGGGTTCCTTACTCCATGAAAGGCGGCCAGCTCTGCTGTCGTGGGAGCCTCCATGACGGCTATGGGGTCCGATGCTGTGGAGGCCGGATTGTAGATGATACTCTCATGTGCTGCGGTGATGCTGAGAGGGGGGAAGTGCACTCATATACCCAAGGTTAGTGAAGGAAACGCACAGATACGAACATAATCATCCACTGTTGTTAGAATATTTTTATATTTCGCTGAGATGGGGGATGTGAAAAGATTCTGCACTGAATTTAGTTTTTTGCCCAACAATGACAACAAATGTGGGCGAAGTTTGATGGGACGCTGGACCTTTGAGTTTTTGGCTTGAGAAATACCGTTCTTGCAAAATCCAATCAACAAAAAGGCCCTTTGTTCAGAAAACTAGTTACTTTGACCCAAAAAGGATTTTGCCAGAGTTTAGTCCCTGGTGACGTCTTAATTTTTAAGGGGTGGAAAAGATAGCAAATGATAGGACAAGAGAGTAAAGCAAAGGGGTTTGAGGTAGACACATGGTGCAGGAACGTGGGGTCGTTTCCCTTTCTTCCTCTCCCGCAGTGTCCCAAAGCACCCGGATACCATGGCACAGATGGGACTGTGCGTGTGTGTGTGTGTGTGTGTGTGTGTGTGTGTGTGTGTGTGTGGTTGTGGGTGTATGTGTGTGTCATTAGACATCTTTGTCATGGCAGATGATGATGAAACACACTCGGGATGGCACCGTTGAGGGCACTGCCAAGCACACAGCAGGACAAATACACACTCATTCTCTCTCCTTCACACAAACACACACACAAACACACACAAAGTCAACAGGGTGCCCTCGGCAGGGTTTGCTTAGTGTTGAGTGCCAGAGACAGACACGTGGACTCTATTCATCACACATAAACAATGGCCCATATGGACAGGCCTATAGTACTCCATTAGCCTCTCCGCAAACACACAGACACACACTGACACACACACAAGATCCCTACCCACACAACAATGCATGCATTCTGACAAAAAAGTTTCTAGAAAGCAGAAAAGCAATACTTGTTAGTTTTTATTTCATGGCTGTTATCATTTGTTACTCTCCCTTATAGAGTTCTCACTCTCAAACTCTTATATACAGAGTAATGTTTGTAATTTGACAGTATCCTACTCTGTCACGCCGTTACTCTGTTTGCTTTTCTTCTCCTTCACTACATCCTCTTTCCTCTTCCATCCGAGCAGGCTATATGGTCATCCTTCATTTGAGGTGGCCTCCCAGGGAGTGCATATGCTCCCCACCGCCTCTTCCTCTCCATCTCCTTTTGTTATTTATTTCACATCTCCTCTGCTCCTTTGTCATCTTCTTACTCACTTTTACTCAACTTGTTTCTCCATCCCCTCTATTTTTTTCCTCCGGCCTCTTGCTCCCCCACTCTCCTCCCACCACATACTCTTCCCCCCTCCTCGTCTTTATGTGCCTCCTTCCCATCCACTCATCAGTCATTAGCGTTAGCTTCCCCATTGAGAACATATGGTATGATGGATCGTAGGGCTAGCGGCGCTAGCAAGGCTAAGGGCCATTTGCCGGGTGCACCGCGCTGTCGGGGAGCCCTGGGGCCGGCTATGCAACCTCGACCCCACACGTCTGTTTCAAGACACTCACACTAACACACACAATATGCACACAGCAACACCTATTATAGGATATGCTACTTAACCTTGGCACCACTCACTCTCATTGCTGCCTCTCACCATGTCCAGGGTTTTTTATTTTTAATGATATAGTGAGAGACAGATCTGTGAAAGAAAGAAAGAAAGAAAGAAAGAAAGAGAATGAACAAGAGAAGATTATGGATTGCATGCAATTCTATTTAAAATAAATCATAAGTTAAATTGTGATTGCGAAAAAGTTATAAAAAATCTACTGGTAATTGTTTTTATAAAGAAAAATAGGTGACAAAAAGAAATGGAGAGAAGACTACACATGAAGTACAATATATTGGAGAAAATAGAAAACATTTTAATAAAAATACACTTTGTTAGAAAGAATACAAAATTCAACAAAAATTATGAATGAAAGAGAATTTAAAAAAAAATGTAAACTGAAAAAAAAACAGATAGTGGGCAAAAGTGAGTGAGAGAAAAAAACCTGGAGAGAACAGAAGAGTGGTGAAGAGCTAGATGGAGCAGATTAAAGGAGGAGTGAAGGGTATCCCATTGTGCCCAGCTGATAGACTAGGTTAGGCTGATGTGATTATGGGGTCCCTGAAGTGCGATCTATCACACATTACCGTCCACACTGTCAACAACCATACACACACACTGCAGGGGAACAGCAATGCCAGGAGACAGCCGTCTGGCAACAGATACACGTTCCGGCTTGCGTGCACATGTGCACACATTGATATACACACAAGCATCCACACACAAACACAACAACCACACACAGTCACGTAGCATGCATGTGTATACAAATAGAATTGCATCCACATGTACACTCATACAAAAATATTCAGCACACAGAGCACTCCCACATACACACACACACACACACACACACGTGTGCTCAGGACTTTTTTGCAACAGGAAAGCAGTGTAAATCAGGTGTAATAGAATCAGGGTCAGGAGCATCACCTCACCCAACCTGTCCCAAAGAAGCACAAGAAATAAACACAAAGCTGAGCCAGTGACAGTGCTCTTCCAAACATTTTTTATTTTAAATGTATTTTCATTCCTGTCTACTTTATCCTACTTCTAGAAAGTTCTTTCTCTTTATACTACTCTGTCATCCACATCCGACAGACAAGATTTCAGCTCAAATCAGTACAGATATGTAAACCTGCCAGGTAACGGCTGCACCTCACTACCACTTTTGGTGTATAATGGCTCTTTTAGGGTTCAAATCTAGTTTGCTTCAGTTTACAGTACAAGTCTAACTACATAAGTTGTGTATAAGTTCCTGCCTATATGTGTCTTTAAACACGACTTAACTCAAATAACACTATATATATGTATATAAATATATAAATGTACCATTTCAAATGGCAGGCTTCGCTTCTACTTTGGCCAGTTTTAGTCTTTGGGGTATTATAGAGATGGTCTCTATAATCCTTTCCTCAGCATTTTCTAGTTGTTATACAATAACACAAAGTCTCCATGCTAAAGCCCTCCCTTCCAAATCTGCCAGTTTGTTTAAACAGCTTTCATTTCACTTTCAAGTAGATTAAACACTGTTTGTTTTTGGACAGGAGTGCCTCAGTTTTCTTGCAGCATTTCCTCCTGTGTCGCAGGTTCGAGACCAACTTTTAAGCTCCTCATTTGCTCCTCTTTTCTCTCTTTCTGGGTTTGTATGTAAGATGTTTAGCTAAGACTTAGGTGAGATTAGATGGTGTTTAACGGAACGTGTGTGGTTTCTTTGGCCTCCCGTTGCTCCCTGACTCTCCCAAAGTCCCCTCCCTCACTGTGTGCGCTCCACTAATCATTTCCCCTTCACACTTTTTCTTTATAGTATACAGTTTTTTAACTCTTCCATCTGCCCTTCAACCCCACCTTGCCTATTTCTCACTGTGGGTGCTACCATAAATGCCCTCCCCACCTCACTTTTTCTTAAAGTAAGTGAATCTTAAAAATGTATGTATTTCTTTAACTCCTTGCCTTACTCCCTCCCTCTGTCCCAGCCCAGCAGGCCCCATCCAAACGTTCAAGGACAAATCTGAATATCCTTTTTCACCGTTTAAGTGTTAAAAGCCTGGCGGTGCCGGGGTGTTATCTTAACGCGCCTTGCCGTGCCATCATCAGAGCGCGTGATGAAAATGGCTGTGATGATGCTAAAAGAAAAAAAGAGGAGGGGGAGAAAAAGTAATAATCAAATATGTTTTTCAAGGGCACAGTGACCATTTGCTGGAGGGAAATTATCCCAGTAGTTAAGCTAGCTCACTCAGAGCCTGGCGGAGTTGTGAGAGTGGATGCGTTTGTGTGTATGAGTGTGTGCAAGTGTGCATGGTTTATTACTTTAACTTGGTGCATGCATGCTTCACTTGTCCGTATGTGGCTGTCAGATTCTCTATATGTATCTGAATGTGTATTTTTACATGTTTCTCTATGCGGAGAAACGCACACATCCCTCACACGCCCTTTCATTGTTTCTGCCAAAATATT
>CALSBV010012174.1:3102404-3126115 GCA_943590825.1 Bovichtus diacanthus | reverse complement strand
CAGATAACACTTACAAAGACAGGGATTGGATTTCTGCTGAATGGGTGATAATACAATAGTGAAGTTTAGCAGCAGAACAGTAAACAAACAACATCGACCTATGAACTGAGTGAGTGCAGAGAGAGAGAGAAAAGGAGTGAGAGCAATAGTGGAAGGGAAAGGAAGAAGACGTAAAGATGATGAAGAGAAAAGGGGAGGAGAGAGGGAACAAGTAGAGTCATTGTCAAGATAAATGTTGGAACAGAGAAATAGGAGGATGAAGAGTATGATAGGATCATAGGAAAATGGATTAAAATAAAGCATCGAGGAGAGAGAAAAGGAGGGAGGAAGAAGGTAATAAACTATAAAAAAAAGGTAGATAGAGAAGACAAAGACAGTTGTGGAGATGGGGAGAAGTGAGGAATACAGGCAAAAAACAATGATCAGTGAAAGAACAGATGGAGGGTGGAGAAGCGGCAGGAGATAACTCCTGAACTTCAGGTCACAGGTGATAAAGTTGGTATTTCCTAGAGTCAGAAAAAGAGAGTGAATCAAGATGTGCAGAGAGTTTGATCGGAGTCATGTTGAACGATGCCTGGAAAGACAATCGGACTGCTAAGGAGTGACGGGAGGGGATGCAGATGAGTATAAATTGTGAGTCGCAGAGGGCCTGGTGTCCGGATGGAAGGGAGGCGTAGAGGTGAGGATGCGGAGAGGACGAGGGATGAGTGGAGAGAAGCTATTTTGGAAAAGTGTTGAGCTGTTTATTTGCACGTCATTGAAGCTGAAGTAAGGCGCTGGGGGAATTGGCCACCAAGCCCCCGCTCTGCAACAGCTGCCGCTGCTAAGTGAGTTACTAGCCGTCAGACTGCCTTTATGTCACACAATCACACACACACATGCATGCATTTTCCTGTCACATGTTGCCTGTGATGGATGTGGTGAGGATATAATGCACTGCTACAGCGCAGAGGAAAATGTGTGCCATCCTCCACTTTTGGCCTTTAAGTGAAATGATTGCTTAAATGAACAGCATTTCATGTGTGCAAAGAGTGAACGCTGATTGGGTTGTTAAACAATAAGTTATTTATCACTCCACAACTAGCTGCAGCCCCATTAAAGGATGAGGCCATGATACAAAGCAATGACTTAGTGTTTAATGTCTGCTGTCAAATAAAATGGGCAACACAGCTGGGGGTAGATAGTGCCACAGATCAGCATGTCATCAACTGTTAGGATGAATTTGCTAAATACCTCATGAAAGTTAGATTTTTTATTTATTTAAATAAGCCAAATAATCACAGAAAAACCGAGGGGTTCTTGTAATATTTCAGTCTGATTCAAAATGAGAAGATTTTTTCAATTGAACTCTCATTAAAATACCATTTGTCCTTTTTCCATCAGCACCGTTAAGATAGTTTAGTTGAGCCGTACCGTGCCATGCCATGCTCATTTGTATTTCCAATGCAGCTTCACAGCAGGGGGTTACTTTGCTGACTCAGCATTAAAGCAGGACAATGTTATAGCCCTAATCCATTGCAAGGCCAAAGCTTGACAGTCCTCCCCCTTAACTAAGCTGAGACGTCAAAGCAACCAGATTGGCTCAACTTGTGTTATTGGGAGAGCCACCGGAGAGAAGGCTCCATGTTTACTCTCTTTAATCTGCAGCTCCGTAAGAGCTGCTGCCCGTTTTGTTTCATGACCCAACCTTAATCTAACACACACTGAACTTTGTCTGGGTATCACATTTGTTCCAAAGTGGAAGTTCATTTAGTCAGCGTAGCATTAAAGCATGTAGGTAACCGCAGTCATTCAACTAGAACAGCATTCTATGCCACATACTTGTGAAGCAACTTTTCTGACCTGAATAAAGGGAAAACCTTTTACAAGTTCTGTAAACCAAAATGTTAATATCTCCACCAAGAAAGAGTCTTTCTACCTCAAATGTGCATGCACGAAAACAGTTTTAATTTGTCAATCATTCAAAGTGACTCAAGTTATTTGAATTTGAAATGTAAAGCTTTTGAGAATGTGAAGAAACGAGCTTGAAAAAAATATTCAGCTGCAAAACATTTACAAGGAAATGGAGTGATAGCATGTATTTTAAATGTCACCTTGGTGCTGAAGGTGAAGTGGTAGCAAAAAGACATCACCTATCACTGTCAGAGATGGCAGCTCTCAGAAAAGCACACTTCCTCTCCCCCTGCGCTCTTTCGACAGCACAGCCTGAATATTATATTCACTGAATATAGAGGAAAGAGGCATGCAGGGGAGGAGAAGAGGAAAGGAGGATGTATATAAGGGTCGATAAGAGGAGATGCACACTAATATTCAGAGCAGAGTAAATACTCTTTCTGTGCCGATGGAAACATAGGGGTTGAGAGAAGAGGAAACGGGAGTTTTGGAAGGAGGAGAGGTTGTGGAGGGAGGAGAACAGGAGAAAAGACAAAGAAAGGGTTTGGGGGTGGAAGAGGAAGAAAAAAGGCAGATTAATAGGATGAATAGTATTAGAGGTTACCCTGCTTAAGTATGGAGAAGCAGTGGAGGACAAAAAGAGGTGATGAGGAAAAGAATATAAAGGCCAATATTCTTTGTCATAGAGACACATAACAGTGACTTCACTGTTGAATGTAGAAATATAACCACATGATGTAGATGATAGAGAAGTCTGTAATAAATGCAGCACAATTTAATTTCAAGAAGTTAAAACGGATTCATTAGAGACTTAAATTTTACCCGAAGATTTCATTTGAATAAATGTCTGGAGAGTCACTATGTACGTATCTGAGGTAACACAATTGTGATTAAATATGAAAGCCCTTCCATTTGCATTAGGCCTTCAACTAACGATTATTTTCATTATCGATTCATCTGCAGATTGTTTTCTTGATTAATCGTTTGGTCTATAAAATCTCTTAAAATATCATGAAAGCCATGGAAAATGACTTTAACGATTAATCGATTATCAAAATAGTTGGTAATTATTTGTCTAGGAATCAACTAATCGATTAGTTGACTAATTGTTGCAGCTCTCATTTGCAGTATTACGAACTGGGTGCCTGTGGCGACATTCGCAGGAAAGGTAAACACTGTCAACAACAACAACACTGTCAATTACCGCTTACCGTTATAGGTTCCGCCAAAGAGAACGAAACGGAGATCTTCGAGACGTTACCTTTAAAACACACACCCGTCAGTTTTAGCAGTGGAATGTGGTCTGTAAAAGATCATTTCCTGCTACCGTAAGATCAAGAATGAAAATGTATTCATAACAATAATGTGCATGTTTTCTTGTTGTTAGGTTTGGTCTGCTGTGGTCAGGAGTATATAAACTCTACAACCTCTCTTTGCTGTGTGGGTAATGATGGGCACCCCACAATGCACCCTGCTGGCAATGCCACAGTGACACTGCAGTGCTGTGGGTCAAAGGTCATACATCAGGAAGAGGAATGCTGCTCTGGGATTGGCTATGACCCTCAACGACACGTTTGTGCTGACAAACCCACACCCGGCCTGCTGATACAGGTGCGTGTATAGGAGATGATGTGTGTGGTGTGTACGTGTGTATGTGTGTCTCTGTGTTTACGTGTATACACACTTTAGTTTTCATGTGTTCCAGTTGTGCCGCAGGTCCTTCACATCCTCTTTGTGGTTCAAATGTCCACATCTTCTAGCAGTCTGTTCTTCAGCAGCCACATTTTCAATATTGGCAACATTGTTTTGCTGTCATTTTTTCCGCATTACTCGCACAGTTGAATACGCATTTGCAGCTCATTAATGTTTGTAATAATTGTGTAAAGGAAAAAGAGGAGAAGTGACATACGTTAGCAACAAAAACTATAACATTTGTACCAAAATACAAAATCAATAATAATTGACATGCACGCTATAAATATGAAATTTATATAAATTACCAATAAATACCTGCATTAAAATTCACAAATAAGCTTCAGAAATGCAAGCTACTCTGGCAGGAAAAAAAGATCTGGCCTTAATATGTCCAGTGGGTATTGGTAGATGGAATTTCTCTCCCTCTCCCAAACTCACACTCATTGTCACATCAGGAGTTGGGGACTGGGCCATCTTCCATTTATCAACTGGGGTCATGTGGTGTTTGTGTGTTCCTAAGTCAGCATGAGAGAGGCGCATGCATACACACGTACACAAACAGAGGCACACACACACAGGGACAAAGGGTAGGAACTCTCATTAGCTCTAATGATGTCATTAAGGACCATGCTTACCACACACATACACACACACACACGTACATAGCTACATTCTGCATGTATCGTGTGTTAGAGACAGAGAGACCCTTCGGAATTTATAAAAGATAACAGTAAACTTCTATAAGATAACTTTCTGTGGTCGTTGTCTTTGTGCAGCCAGTGCAATCATCTTAAAGAAAGTTGTTGAACCTCATAGTCCACTTTTCTCTCTTTTTGTCTCCTCCTCCCCTGCCTTTGCTCTTTACTGCCCTCTTACTAATAACTCCTCCGTCTTCTCATCCCTTCTTTTTCTCTCCACTCTATCCATCTTCATCGGGCTCTTCCTTCTCCCCCTGTGCAGCGCCAGTGTTTGCAGGGCGCTGTGTGTCCTGTTGCTGCAGCATCTACAGCTTTCTGTGGCTCCTGTGACCTCGATCCATCTATGACCGCCTGCACATGGGTCTTGTCTGCACACAACCAGCCTGACACGCCCTCCACAACATACTCACCTTCCATCAACACCACTCATGAAACTCTCACTTGGCGTCTGTCTACACATGCAAACAGAAGTGATAACACATACAAAATGGCAGCCGCATACAGCCACACACACACTGAGAACCTGCAATTGGATGGAAGCCTGTGCACGTCACACGAGGAGGTGATGTACAGCGGAGATGCCAACAGACACACCTATACAGGTATTCTGTGTGTTTGTGTTTGAAAAATAAAGGCTGCAGTTTAGAATACTTACCAAACTAGTACTTTGCCTTTTCCAATCACAATGTGCTCTGCTTCAAACATGTAGGCTTGGTAGCATTTGGAAAATAACATTTGAATTGGTTCTGAGTCAATTAATGATCAAAGCAACAGATTTCTTTCCCAGGAAGCAGTTCTAATTTCATTAACGAAAATTTTGACGAAATATGTTTGTGAACGACGCTAACGATATCAACATGCAATATACTGTAGTTGACAAAAAATATGAGACTAAAATGTAGTTTAAAAAATAAAAACTACTAAAATCTCTCTTTATTTTCGTCACCTTCTACCTTCCCGGTTTTTGATATTGCATATTTTTTCAGCAGATTGGCTCTAATAACGTGCCAGTTTGGTGCGACTGACCTGCGCATCACTAATGAGCACAGTCAGGAGGAATCAGAGAAGCAAAGCTGCATTCTGCCAAAAATAACACTCATAAGAAGAAGATTAGTCAAGTTACACAAGTAGTTGTCTCGGGCCATACACAACTTTACATGATGTTTAAAGTAAAAAAAGTAGACAAAACAAATGTCAAAAGTCAGTAGCGTCACCATCCTGCTCAGTTGATCTTTTCTGGTGTCATCATGCCTAACGTTGACCATTTATGATATATTTGCATGCCTGCTTCTGACCTACGACTTTGTTAGAAATTAGGACTCTAACTTCAGTCCTCCGAGCAACTATGAAGAATATTTAATACAGAAAAAGCCATCTGTGAAACACACCGCTCATAGATGTTTTCGAGCCCGAGGAAACCAATTCTGCATTTACTCTAAATGTGTCAGCCGCTGCAATCAACGGGCTTTAGAGACAGATGCCCTTCGACACGCTCACACACACACACCAAGGCAGCTGTTGCAGTGTACATTGATAGCTGTTAACGTGGTAACTCTCTCTGCGCTGCACACTTGTGTGCCATTAAAACTTAGAGATGGGCGTTTAAATGCCATTTCAACATTCTCTACTATTTATCAGCCCAAAGGGAGTTAGGAGTGTATGTGTGTGTTGGTGTTTGTGGGCGTGTGTTCGGATTTTCAGTCTGTCCACCCATTATTAATCTGGGTAGTTATGTCTGTTTAATCAAGACTAATTGTGGTTGTGGATGTTATGCGTGTGTATGGCTGGTTGTGCAATAATTACATGTTTTTTGTATGTGTTACTCTCCAGTTAGTTACCATTTAAGTGTGCTTCTGAAGTGTGTGTGTGTGTGTGTGTGTGTGTGTGTGTGTGTGCGTGCGTGTGTGTGTGTGTGGGTGTGTGTGTGTGTTGCATGGGGTGGTTAGGATAAGAGTTTCTAGGCAATGCTGTGACACCATCTGGGCAGAGGCACATAAAGCTGTCGCCACCCACCATACACCAGATGTTTCTGCTGCACTCACACACACACACACACACACACACACACACATACACACAGTGTATCATGCTATACTTCTATGGGGAAAATCCTATGGTAGATCACACACAGATAGCATGTGCAATGAGTGCTATAAATATATTCTGTATTGTCCACACACAATTTATATATACATACTTTTTGGAATTAGTCATTAATCAAACACAGAAATTCAGTTTTTAGACATATATCTATGCACAGCCATCCAGTGTTTTATTTACACGTGTGTGTCACTGTGTGTGTTTTGCTGCTTCAGTTATCACAGTAGTAAAGACAAGAGTCCCAGACTGGCGGTTAAAACGTGGTCTCATTTACAGCAGCAATCCCTCAACACTCCTAAAATTTATGCTCATGTGTGTGTGAGCGTGTGGAAGTGCATCTGTATGTATATTTGCTCCTGTATGTATATCTCACCAGAAGGGTTGTCACAACCTGTCTCCCAGAATGCTTCAGTAACGGCCTGACATTTACAACTATGCACCAGTGATAGTGCATATATTTAATACATGTTCATATAATGTGTGCTTACATTGGCCATACAACTCCAAGTACACACAATTTTCAAAGATGAAACCATTGTTAGTACACATTATTTTAGATAAACATATCTGCCATATGTTTCATGCAGTGCATGTTGTACAACAGGGTCTATTTTGTACAACATGCACTTTTGTACATCAGGTTGCTCTAAACTATACACACACTATATACATAATATTATTTTGCGACATACAGTCTCTACATGTGTTATCTGCTTGGTGAGGAGTACACAGTATATTTTGAATTCCTTATCTTAATTTTTCTAAAACCATATGCTATTGCAACTTAATCCCATTTACAAACTGTAGTAAAATCTAATTATTGCACCCAATAATTCAAATCAGCAGATACAAAGTATTGGATTTTTTTATTGCTTTTGATAATTTACTGCTATCACATTTGGACATTTCTATTAACCACAATAGACGTCTCTTTTCAATCCCCACATTTTTTTTTTTTATTAAAAAAATTACCAGTTTCAGATTAAATTTGCAACAAATTGACAGCATGATTGTTTATTTGTGGAATTAGAGCTCATTCTATGTGTGCTCTTACACTATTAATCACAAAAGTGTTGCGGTGTTTGTGAATAATTCATTAATCAATGTATTGCAATCTTACTGACATATTTGTTGATTATTTTTTTGCACCCCTGCTTAATACATTCTTCTGTCTCCGCTCTAATAGACTCTGACCTGGAGCCCTTCACCACCTACGAGTACAGAGTGAGGGGCTGGAACAGCTTTGGACGAGGCTCCAGTGATGTTGCAACAGTGACCACCAGTGAAGACAAACCGTGGGGAGTGGCACCGCCCCGCTGGAGTCGCTTAGCTGAACGGGATGACATCATCCAGTTGCTATGGCAAGCACCCGCCAGGCCTAATGGTGTGTATGACTAAAAATCCCCTTCTCTGTAGATGTGGTTCAGTTGAATAACTTCAGTATTGAGAAAAATCTGACATAGATTATCAAAAAAAGTATCTTTTCCATTTTACCAGGGGACATCACCCACTATGTTATACTGCGGGATGGACAAGAGCGTTACCGGGGTGATGAAAACAGTTTCACGGATGTCGCCGGGATCAGGCCTTTCCAGGAATACAGCTACCAGCTGAGGGTCTGTAACCGGGCTGGTTGTACTGACAGTACACAGGTAAGACTTTGTGTCAGTGCTATTACAGTTCTGCTTGGTCAGACTAACATTTTCTATGTTGCATCACAGTATTATCTCACAAATATACTAAGTCTGCATCAGTATTAACAGTCCTCGGGTGCTGGAGTTTGGAGCATTCAAAGCAAATGTTTCATTTCAATTAAATTCAATTCAAAGCAATTGTAAATGTCCTCGCTGTGGGACGAATAAAGGATTTCTGACTCTGAAATACACAGCACTGGGCTGACCTGCCTTTTCATAAATCTTGACATATAAACAGTAGCTATTGATATAATCAATAAGCGTGTGATTACACCTATATTGTAATTATAAAAAAATGAAAATAAAATGATGCAATATGTTGCCGATTGCACCTACGATTGGAATGTCTGTTCTGTTGATTTCTACTCTGTGCTATTCGATTGTCTCTGTCCTGCCAGCCCTCCATGTCCAGCTCTCTCTCTTTCACATACCAGCACACACGCGCTCACTCTTTCCAAAACCTTACTCTGTTGTAGCACCCCATTTCATAAAGACATTATTCCCCTGTATGGGTATCTAATGGCTCCTCTAAAGATGGACTGAGCTTCACTGAACTAAGCACCACTTTACTCTGTTCTTCAGTTCATTCCTTTAATTTAGGCTGAACAATTAAAGGAAAAGAAAGGTGTCTAGAAAACTGTGTTGGGGTATGTATTCTGTATGCATGTGTGTGAGATGGAGAACTCGGAGAGAACATTGCTTTGAGAGAATGTACAAATGTGGGTGTATTTTCAGTGTGTTCAGTGGGTTTTCTTTGTGTCAAGAAACACAAATCTGCTTCCTTTCCACTTTCACCAAAACTCAACTAATCAATACATTTCCCATAATAAACTACAGTGTGCAGGGGCTGCTTTTGTAACTTGAACTCCTCCCTTATTCTCCAAATCACCTGAAGTACCTCCCGCCTGTCTGAATACAAGAGTGCAAAGATTACTTTTCCTGCTTTTCTTCTGTGAAGGAGAAATTGCCTGGACATGAACTTACAGCCGCCACCTTGCAGCACTGGTCTTCTGCAGATGGCCGCTCATCTGATCCACTGTCTGGCCAGTGGCCTTTCAGCTAAATGCTCTTTCAACCTCTCGTAAAAGCATCAGATACCATTTTCTACACGTTGTTTGCATTGTAATTCAGGTGCTCAGTTGTTCTGCAAGTGATATTTTACCAATTTTAAACATGTGTCTGACCTTTGTTGTTAAGAAAATACAGTGTGTGATGTTGTTCCGTGTTGGAACAAGTTTATATTTAGCCTGGTTTTCCGCTCTTCCCGTGTATGCAAGGCTCTGGATTTGCTGAGCCTACTTGATGTTTGTGATAGCGTCCCCCCTGCTATCTCTCTGGCTGTAGCAGAGCTGATATCACCACAACAATTAATTTCTCCGGCTTAGGGGTGATGAAAGCTCACGTTGAAAACTGTCTTTCTGGCTTTTTTCTTTTTTCTTTTTTTTTTTTTTTAAAGCTAATTTAACATCTCATTATTTTGATGAGCACATTGTCACGTAAAGACGAAGCCTGTAGATGTGTCACTGGAGAGGTGGATGGACGGGAGAGGGTGAGATGGAGGAAGAGTTGGTTGAACAGGTTGTGAGTGGTTGATAGATAAATAGATGATGGATGGATTAATGTATACAATAAATGGATGCTGGGGAGAATGATGACGTGGATGAAATAGGAATGGAATTGATGTAGGACAGTGATAAAGGAAGTAGTTGTAAACGGTCGGAGAGATGGAGAGAGAGAAAGAAGAACGTATGGGATTGTTTGTTGAAAACGAAAAATGAGGAGTTGTTAAGAACCAAAACAAGGAGCTGAAATCAGCTTAAAGCTGCAGATGAACGCCGTTTAGAGTGGAATTGGCTGTTGATTCTCAGTGGGGTCGGTCGGAATAGTAACTCAGTAATTTGTTCCTGTTGTCTGTTTTTAATCTGATTTCATTTTGTGTATGCAACAGTCAAATTGTAAAACCCAAGAAAACATTTTTTTTTCCCTAACAAGTTCATTACTTAATAGTTGTATTTAAAGCAGGTGGACTGCCACTGTGAAGCTCTGACATTGACTTGGGCCGCCGTGGTTATATTACTCTTTCAAATGTGGCTTTCGTGATCGGATGTGCCAGATCCAAACTCAGCTGTGTGTGTGTGTCCACTCTTGACACTTCAATGCGACCTGCCAGAGCAAATAGCGATCGGATATATATTTCTGTGGGGACTTTCAGTAGTTACTGCTTTTTTTGTTGTAGTCTTAAGCAGTCCTGTATGTTGTTTTTAGGTGCTTTATTTTTCTTTGCCACTTCAGCCAAGTTCTTGCAAAGTTCTCCTTTCTTATGTTGTCGTCGATTTCCTCAAATACTGCTTTATTCTTTTCATTTTTTTTTGTGTAACTGCTCTCAAGTTTAGCTTGCACAGTGGTGTCAGACCACAGTGCTATAAGACAGCGGGTCTCAGCTGTGCTCCAGACCAGGTTTTCCTTGTCTCTTCCCTCTGCTCTGTTTGGAAAAGGAACTCCCGTGTGTGGGAAAGATGACGCGAGACCTACGTTTGATAAATTGTCCGGATTGTGGCCGCATCCTGTCCACACCTCAATGAGATCTGAACTGCATGCGAGCCGTGCCACCTCGGCATGTTGTCTGGCTGATCAGACCTCAATGCCAGTGAGACAAAAGTTGCATTGAAAAGACAAATGGTAAATGGACTGCTTTTATATAGCGCTTTTCTAGTCTTTGCAACTACTCAAAGCGCTTTCACAACATTCACCCAATCACACACATTCATACAGAGGCTACCAGACAACATGCCACCTGCTCACCAGGAGAGACAAACATCCACACACCGTTGGCCATGTCATCGGGAGCTATTAGGGGTTCAGTATCTTGCCCAAGGACGCTTCGACATGTTGACCGCAGGGGCAGGGGATCGTACCGCCCTCCGATGGTGGACGACCACTCTACCTCCTGAGCCACAGCCTTATATTGACTGTGTTCATGTGCCCTTAAAAGTTTTGCAGACCTGAACTTTACTCTTAACATTTTGCATAAATCGAAGCCAACATCATGATGCGAATGATGCACCAATTTGACCTCGTAGCAAAAACATTTCTCTATAGATGCAGGCTCCTAGATTATCCTGGCTGGAAACTTTAGCTGAAAACTACATGAGCAGGAGAACATACCCTCCTAAAGCCATACGCAGTTACGCCACAAGATCAATCTCTGTCTTTCATGCTCTCTCTGTCTACCTCCCTCTCTCACGCACACATACATATGTACACACACCACCACACACACACTCCCAGCAGGGGGGGGGGGAGGGAGTGAGTTGGATTAGTTTGTACACCAGTGAAAATTGGCCAAACAGTCCCAATTATGGGATAACTTGGGCTAACCTAATACACCACTGCAATTACCTGGCATCAGCCGCCTCACATATCCACACACACAACGGCACAGACAAACAAACACAGGCACACACAAACGCACACCTGCTGTGACAACAGAAGGCACTGATCTAATGCGGTTGGTCACTTAGAGAGGGAGGAAGAGCGATTGGTCCTCCGCTGTCTTCGAATCCTTTTGTCCTGTTCTCTCCGCTATTTGTCTCCTGTCATTCCCCTGATCCTAAGAGCCGCACTCTTCAGCTTCTCCTAACTGTTGTCTCTTTCCTCTCTTAACTGCTCTCATCCTCTCCACTGTTCTCTTTCACAACATCTGATTGTCCGACATTCCCCCTTCTCTCTTTTCTATATCTCTCTCGCGATCCCATTTTCCTCTGTACCTCCAAGTTCCCATTCCTTTGTATACAGATGGAAGGGTTGGATGAAGATTATAGCGTTTTTTTCTTGGATACAGCTTTTTTTAATTAGATGAGAGTGAAATATAAACATCTATATTGTCTTTCCTAAGCTTTTAATGATTCTACGTCATGTTTACATGTCAAAATGACGTATTTCATCTACCCTATCAACTGTAAGATGCATGAATCCGTCATTTCAAACAGGTTTGAATAGACAGGTAGCATCACTGTCGAGTTTCCTCTTAAACGGAACCTGGATTACCAAGGTCTCATTAGCTCCCAAATTTGAATGTAATGTCTCTTTATCAATAAACTCTGGATACTAATGTCTGTAAATCAAGTTAAGTTGTTCACCAAAGCAAAGTTATGTGAACTTTTACTGCATTTAGGGTACACTTACATACAGTAGGTGGATTTATGGCTTTTAGTTTCTTTACATTTGACCAAAATCTTGACAGACATCTGAGTTAACAGCACACTGAAGCGTTCACAAATGTATACTTCACTTTCCCTGCATCTTCCTTATCTTCTTCTTCTCAGCCTCTTTTTCTTTCTTCCACCTCTTTGTGTTTGCGTATGTATACCTGCATGTACCTGTGTGTGTGTTTATGTTTGTGCATGTGCGTGTGTGTCTCCGTAGTTGTAGTAGCAGTCTTCTAATTGCATAGCACTGTGTGGGACAGGTGGGGGAAGTGCTAGTGACAGTCTATTAAGGCAGGATATCCCTATTGCCATTAGCAGCAGATTGCCCCGTGATTCTGTGGTCTCCACATTCACCCAGCGTCCACGGCGGCCCAGAGATACTACGCAGAGAATTTACAATAAGATGGTCACTCACAGCACTGTACTAAAAAGCAGCTCTCAGTTGGATTCTTTGTTATGCAGATTTATTAAAGAGATGCAGTAGGTCAACTAAGGCCAGTACCCATGATTCATCAGAATGACTAGTGTACTGGAGAGATAATCCTTGTTACACTAAAATTAGTGCTTAAATACAGGTTTTTAGACGGTAGAATCCTTTTCCATTGCCACCGGACAAGTATGTCTCTTTTTTCTGGTGTTTCGCATAGTAAACAGTAGTGACTGTCGTTACTTCTTTTTTATATCTGATACTTCTTCAGTCTCGCTTTCAAACTCTCAAACCAGATTTGGCGGTTGTAGGAACAGTGGAAAGACTAACAAAGACGGTTTAGATTAAATGTTTTTGTCTGAATGAAGTGTGCTTTACAACGATCAGCGAGGTAAAATGACTCTTTCTGTCAATGTAGTCTGGTGAGAGTATAATAATTGCATGTTTTGTACCTTAATACTTTATAATAATTTTCTAAATCCCTGTTGATTTGATTTATTATACATTCACTTCAATGTGCGCCATAGCATCACGCCTGAAAATGGGAGAAAAATCAGTCAGCCCGGTGTCAGGTTTCCATCACTGCTGATCGGAGCTGGAGCCGATAAATACCGTGACTACTGCAGTGTCATTTGTCCCGGGAATGAATGCCGATTGTAACTTTTTTCGACTGAAGACAAAAGCCAGATGTGTTGGGTTTTTTGTGTAAAAAAGTATAAAGCATGTTTTTTTTCTTCCTTAATGCAGGTTTTGAATAGTTTGTGTTTTGGTTTTATTTGTTCCCTTTTTTTGGTCATATTTGGCAGCAGGTTATCACATAAAAAATGTCTTGCTGTCCACGTTTTACCTTTTTGTTTTTATTTTTTGGGGAAATAAATTAAATCACCAGCAAATGTCTTTCTCTGTCGTCAACGAGGTCTTTATTACCTCAGAAAAAGAAGCCCTGAATTTGGAGGCAGTTTTTTATTGGGTTGTGATCATGTTAATCACATTCATAAATGGGCGCAGCAGAAATCCATCTGCTATCCACACCTTTTTACATTCTGTAAAATATCAGAAATGTGTTATATTTTATATTGTGTGTGTGTTTCTGTTTGTGTGTATGTCCACGTGTGTGTTTAGGTGGTGGCAGTGACAATCCAGGGAGTCCCAGAGGGCGTGCAGCCTCCAGTGGTAACAGCTTTAAGCCCTTCCTCCCTCCATGTAAGCTGGTCTGAACCAACTCGTCCCAATGGAAACATACAGCGGTACCATCTGAACCAGACTGGTGTCGGAGCCATATTTACACACATCGATGGGCCCAGAAAATATACTGTGACTGGTAAGATTCTCAGATTATCAAATCACTTTTCCTCCGCTACTTAACTTTCTCTCATTTTATATCCTCGCGCTCTGTCCTGTCTCCCGTTCCTGTTCTCTCCTCTCCTCCTACCCTTCCTTATCTATCGCTTATTTCTCTCCCTCCTCCCCTTTCTTGTCTTCCTCTCCTCCCCCAGGTCCTGCACCTCTCACGTCTATCCTCACCTTCTCGCCTCTAACTCCAGATATTCTTCTTTGCACTCCTTTCCCTTTGTCATCTCTCTCCCTCTCTCTCCTTCCTCCTCCTATTATCCTCTTCTACCCCTCTCTAATCCTCCTCGTCTTCCTCTCTGCTTATCTGTCCACTCCTCCTCGTCTTCTTTTTTTCCTTTGTAGTGCATTTATTTATGTTGGTTATGGGAATTTACACCTGATTCCCACCGTGCTCTCTCTGGCCCAGCCCCTTAAACACAGCCACAACACATTCACATGAACACACAAAAAACACGCACAGAAACACACTTGAACAAAGTAGACGGACACACAAGCTCAGGTTCACATACCCAGAAACTCCAATATAAGTACAAATCAGCCCAACACAACCAGTTTGAGACCCAGTGCTCTAACAAAACACTCAAACGTACAGCAAGTACACACAGACAAACAGAAGTGTTGACTTGTCTTAATATTGTAGATTTTGCACACAAACATGATGGTGTCAGGAATGGGTGATTTGTGGGTTTTGTTTTATCTACCTTGAGGAGTAGCTGTGTTTCTGGCCCTCTGCCATCAGTCACAACACACACACGCACGCACGCACACACACACACACACGCACACACACACACGCACGCACACACACACACACTTAGATAGACACAAACACCTGCATGAAGCATAGCAAAGCAAACGTTTGTCGTCTGTATAAAAACTGAACATTTTAGAGACACAATAGAGAAATTCCAATAGAATATAATAACAGTTGACATAGATACGTACTTCTGAAATTTTGTTTAACTTTAAATTTAAACACTTAAAGTGTTTAAAAGCTGATTTGAATTTTTTATATTACATTTTTAAGTAAGAATCGAGGGATGACATCTTTTGAAGCTGAATTTCAGTGACATTTTCCCTTCACAGCTCTGCTCTCTGCTCTGTCTTGGACTCGAACCAGGCATCTAACTTTGCCAGTAGCCAATAGACTATTCCCATGGTGCCTGTGGTTGGCTTGTATGGTCAGGAGTTGTGTGTGCACGAGCGTGTGTTTGTATGTGTCGGCACGAGGCAAAGCAAACAATGCCAAATAGAGATGGTAATGTGCAGTAATACTGTACCAGCCCCATGTGCCAGTGTAAGCAACCAGCATGCATGTGTGAAATTCCCCTGTCCCCCAGTGAGACACTGGAAAACCCTGCGTATTCAGCCAAAAAAACTACTGGGGCAGTTTCTCTCTCACCCTTTATCTCTCTTTCTCTCTCACCCTTTATCTCTCTTTCTCTCTCTCTCTCTCTCTCTCTCTCTCTCTCTCTCTCTCTCACCGCCTCTTGTTTCTCCACATTTAAGCCGTCTTTATAACAACACATTCATGCGTTAGAAATAGCTTCCTGTGTTTTAATGTATTACAGTCCTGTGTTTTGACAGCAGACATACTGAATCACTATGTTTTACAGTAACAAAGGATCAGAAAATGCATCAAATTTGTATGGCCGCTACAGTTTTATTCAAAAAAACCTTGTGTGCTCCCAAACCAGTTCAGCCCAGAACAACCCAAATATGTTTATTAACTGTAAAGAAAAATAGTCTTTGTTTTTCATTCTCCCTTGTTTATCTACTCTTTTTCCTAATTGTATATATTTTGATTCAATAGAATAAATATACATGAATTATATTTAACTTATATACTCCCCCATGTAGACACACACACACACACACACACACACACACACACAGACTCAGTATACATATACAGACTCAAGTGTTCCTCTTCATCCTGTATGTATGTGATTGTATTGTAATGAGAAACTGCAGTAGCTATTGAAGAGATTTCATACCACCATGTGCACCTACAAATGGAAAAACAAAAACAAAACAGTGAAAAGTAAAAACAGAGAGGTAGAGGGTGGGAGACGGGTGAGTGAAAGGTGCCGAATGACACTTTTTGAAACAGAGTGAAGGAGAAAGGGAGAAGGAGTGGGACAGATGTAAAGATGGATGGATGTATCTAAGTGTTTTCAGTGAAATATGAACCGAAATAATTGCTGCGCTACTCCCTCATCCTTAATGTTTAATACGCTATAATTCATCCTCTTTGCATCTCTCCGACAATTCTCACCGCTGCCAGAGACAGACGCTCAGAGAGCTCACTCACTCAAACCGCAGAAACTGGAGAAATGTGCTTTTTTTAGCTACATAAAATGTCGATTTTGGATTGAATCACTCTTGCAGTGTTCTAACTTATTTGAACTAAAAACTAAATCTGATGGAGTATTTTTGGTCTGCAATGCATTCATTTATTAAGAAAAGTTCATATGAATTCACGTTACTTGAATTATTTGAAATTATGAAACGGTAATAGTGAAACAGTCATTTTAAGTGAGAGTACCTGTTGCTTTATGATAAATATATAGAAATACAGTGCTGTATACAAAAATTCAAGATTTCAACTATAAGGCATTAAAAATAAGATCTCTTTTAGAGACTTGTGGTTTGCTTCAGCCCAGAAAAGGTTTGACAACGCAGAAGCAATGACACAAAAATCAACACAAATAGTGTTGCTTCTAACTGGTTTGCTGACAGATATGATGACAGAATCTAACATTATAAAAACAAATCTACTATTCCTGTGTATCAATTATTTGCATCAGGAAAAGCAAGAAGTAGACTCTTACTAACAGCATTTTTAGCAGTTCTGAAAAGTGACACTTCATAGAAAGAATTAAGCACTACTGTACAAAGGCACCCCATGTGAATCGATATTAAGTATTGCTATCATTAGCTCACAATGAATTATTGCCTGCAATTATATAGATTATGGCATTAATCATGTGTTTAATTGGTCTTTTGTAGGCTCATTATTAATTCAGAACAGCAGGGAATAGAGTATGTTCTTTTATTTATTAATGTGTTTCCCTGTAGTCCACGCTCTGATTGGTCCGTGCTATAGGTACAGGCATGTAGACATGGGGAAAAGCAGAAGAGGAGACAGACAAGAACTTTTCTTTTCATGTATCAATCCTGAATCTTTCTTTCATGAGTCAACGTTACAGAAGGTGGAATGAGTTTTTCATCTCACTAGTTAACAACCACACCCTGTAACTTCATGACTTCTGCTTCTAAAATTGGAGCAAAAGCACAAGTTTAGCAGACTTGCAGTAAAAAGGTGGAACTCAATGGGACAGTTGGCAGTAAAGAAGGATGTTCTCTGAGATCGATGTTGTGATTCTTCTCCTCCGGTTTAAGCAAAATGAGTACACTTTAAATATATGACTTAAAGCTAAATTAATGTAAATGAAGCTCCGCTATTGGTTAAAAACTGGAAATGGGAGTGATACATTCATGGATTACTGGTTTTCTTTTCTGTAGCCTTTTCAAAATGCTGCTATTTCTCTGGAATCCACAACAGTAAGCAAGCGTAGTAAGCACTGTCATCGTCAAAGATGTCTTCAAATCTCTTTCACTCTCAACTTCTGGGCCTTGTCTTCAGCGCTGAATTTGTTTATGTATCTGTGCATGCAAGTTAAGTTAAGTTACTGAGCTGCCGACTCATATTTAGACTAGATGACATCCATTAACTGTGTGTGTGTGTGTGTGTGTGTGTGTGTGTGTGTGTGTGTGTGTGTGTGTGTGTGTGAGAACCTGATCTCATTGTTCCATCCCAGACGGTCTCTGCATTAGGGAGCCACAGACAGGAAGTCAAACTCTTAATTATTTAGGAGAGGTGTTATCAAAGCTCTCCTCTCCCTCACTTTCTCTCTCTCTCTCTCTGTTTTGTTTCCCTTTTGTTTCCTTGCTTGATGCATCATCTGTTCTTTCTCATGCAAATAAAGCACATTTTTTTATTTATTTTTTTACGATCACTCTCTCTCTTTCCCTTCCAGCCTCTTTCTTTTCTTTCTCCTTCTCAGTTGTCCTCGCGTTGCCTTCTACTCGTAGTCTCCTGCCTGGCTTTCCCACCTCCTCTTCATCTTCTCTTTCACTTCACCATCTCTCTCTCTCTGTCTGTCTATGTGGTGTATCAGGTAATTGGCTTGGTATTGCGGCCTGTGCCCATCATCCTATCATATTCTCTAATGCAAACAGGGAACGGCAACCTGTCAATAAAAGGCCGTTTTGAATCAGTTATTTTTTACTGCAACACACGCATACACAGACACACACACACACATACACACACACACACACACACACGCACACACACATGCTTAAGAGAAATCCACAACAACAGTCTCACACTCCTGTCTCTTGTTTGTTCTCTTTCTCGCATGCTTTTGACTTTAAACTTGAATGTAAGCCTCAACTCTTTACTCTGTCTTACTGCCAAAGTCTCTCTCGGTTTCTCTCTCTGTCTTGCACAAACACACACACACACACACTGATCTCGCTTGTGTCCAGCGCTCATGATGACAGTAACAGCCTTGTCTCACTCTGTGTTAGTGAGCCGCTGGCTGCTCACATCAAGACGCCTTTCACCCGTTTTCACTTCCCGATGATCACTGTTAAAATGATTGAAGCTTCCTCTGTCTTTCCGTAATCAAGCACAGAAGCACACATGTGTGTGCGCTGGTATGCGCTGGTATGCGCAGGTATGCGCACATACAGGTAAGCACACACCATGGTAGACATGGTGTAATTTCTTCAGCAGACCAACACTGCCCTCTTCAGGCTTCAGTTTTAAAGGTAATTTAAAACACACCAAGAAACATCAAAAGTGTTTGTGTGTGTGTTTGCGTCCATCTGCACATGTGTTGAATGAGAAGTATAATTGTGTTTGTTTGGGTTTATATTTGAGATGGCACCAGGCAGACAAACTTTTGGCCATTGACAGTTTTTTGGCCTTGTAGTTCATTGAGTTTCTGACTGTTTGCTCCTTTCAAAAGGTAGAACTGATAAATCAACTGTTACTCGATGTTATCTGATCAGTCCACTCTGCTTCCGGACCTGAGTTTAGGCTGTAATTAATCCGCATTTTGAATATTATGTTTGTGAACACAGATTTCACATAATTATATATCTCCCATTACGTCTGAATCCATTTCCAAACGCCATCATTGCCTCATGAAGTTGTCTACTTGTTGTCTGTGTTGAATATTATAACACATTCTGACTCCCGTAGGGACGCTCTGTCTGTCTGTATGTAGGAGCATGCAGTGAAGGGTTACTGCTTTATTCAGTGTTGCAACAAATGACATCACTTGCAGTGTAGATATCATTTACTATGCTGGAGTGCACACACGCATATACACACGCTTAGTTGCACAGTTAAATAGTGTAACAGAGCCTTACGCTTCAACCCTAGTACTTTTGTATGGCTGGCAGATTTCCTTTATTTAACCCAAACACAGGGCAACATTGTGAGAACATTTACACACACACAGACACACACACATTGATCAGAGGTTGGGTTAAGCGTGGCAGGCTGCGAGGCATGTTAAACAGGCTAAGCAGTAGAAAGAGACGTGAGGAAACCGTGGTGAAGCACTCCACTGTGCATTAGACTGTGTGTGTTGTGTGTTGTGTGCGTGTGTGTGAGTTAGTGCACATGTTCTCTGTCTTATGTAGTCAACACAGGATGGGGACCAACATGCAGCTGAGACACACAGTAGGGTGTCCCTTTCTTTCTCTCAGCCTCCAAATATACACAGCTGGAAACACCAATAGATCATTTTGATTATAAGCTAAATTATGTCAAAAATATGTTATTTTACATGTATTAAAATCATGGTCTTTTTTTCCCCACGTGTGATAACTCATTTGTAATACCAGTGACATTAAATTATATCGCACATCTGGTAGTTAGGAAAAACGTCTATTTGGCCTGCGATACTAAACATACGAAAGGAAAGCAATTAAATAGAATACATTTACACTTTTATGTGGAAAAAAATGTATAGCTAATAATGCGTTTTCTTTTTTCTGTCTGTTAAACATGATTAGACTTTTGTTAAAATTAATTATGTTATGATAAAACATATAAGTAGGTATGGAAAGAAATATAAAAATATTAAACACATTTAGCTCATTTATCAGAAATGATTAATGTTGTAAAATATGTATAATGTAAAAAATAGTGCAGATTTAAGGCAGAAATAAAGAATTCAACACACTGTATTATGCAATGCCAGAGCCTGTTTTTGTATTCATCCTTTTGAAATAAAGGCGTTTTTTCATTCTTTCATTGTCCCTTCAATTTGATTTGTAAGCTGTTGTATGCTGTCAGCTAAGTGAATGACCATAAAACATCCAGTCAATCCCCATGACAACATTAAGGATTTGCATCCATCCATTCATCCTCATCCACCCTCCGTATATCAAGAACCAGGCAGAAAATATATCAGAAGGAGACAAAGGTTTTCAATCACCAGAAAGTGGTCCTAACTCAAGGATAACTTAGTTTAGCTACATGTGGAATGTTTTAGTAACTTCCAGTATTCAAATTGTCCTATAAAAGGTTCAATACAACACCAAAAACTGATTTCCTGTGGTTGCAGTTAAAGGACCACTCACTCGCTATGTGATTTCTCTTAGACTGCATAGCGTGTGCCTATAAATAAATCATGTCTGGACGCTGTAGCCTAAACGCATACCGAGGTATCATAATTATCATAGATCAAAAGCTGATGACATTACAGCGTTGGACCGGTCCTATCCCATGTCAGTTCCGCGGCTGCCCATCTTTACGTTGTTTCATTATTGAGTTATGGCATGCATAATTTAACACCGACAGATATGGATCCATCCGTTGAGAGAGTGTGGAAAGAACAGAGGGAGGGAGAGTGAAATGGATAGAGAGAAAACGGTCGAGAAGAGAGCTTGTGATACGGGCCGGGGAAGCTTTCCTCTCTCTCTCTCTCTCTCTCTCTCTCTCTCTCTCTCTCTCTCTCTCTCTCTCTCTCTCTGACTTATTCCCGTTTTTCATTTTGATATTTGTCTCCTCTCCCTCTTTAACATCTTATACTGTTTATCCCTCTGTCATGTTTTGAAAAACTCATCCGCACAGTTTGTTTTGGTGAGAATAAAAAGGAGACGTAGACGTGGAAAATATGTCTCCAGGTGTCCATCGTTCATGTGCTTATAAGTGTAAGATTCCTCCTTTGTAATGTGTTTCATCATGTGTGTGTGCTACAGGTTTGCAGCCGTACACAGACTACAGCTTTGTGCTGGTGGCCTGTACAGCTGACGGATGTGGAGCCAGTTTACCGTCCACAGGACGCACCCTGCAAGCCTCCCCAGCTGGTACACACACACACACATGCACAATCACGCACTTATGAATACCCTGGAGATTCAAATAGTATATTAATGTTATTAATATATTCCAAATATATAATTGATTAGTATAAAAGCTTGTTTTAATTGCACCATATCAAACTTAAAGATATTATTTTTTATCATTTTGATAAATACTGAAATATTAACAATGTCTCGTGCATTTTGTAAATTGTTTTTACAAAATGTGCTTTTCTCTTACTGACTTAATCTTTCAGACAGTTTTTCTCTTTTTCCTCTACGCTCCTCTCACTTTTCTTTTCTCCTCCCACTGCTCTCCTTTTTTGAATCCTCCCCCTCTCTCATCCTTCTATGGTCTCCCTATATCTCGCTACCCTTCACCTTTCTCTCCCTCTCTTCTTGCTCGCCGTTGACTACGGTGGAACGGAGCTTTATTTTGTTGCCTGAATAAAATGCCGTCATAGATTTTTATTTATTAAAGAACTTCAATCAGGATGATTTTTCCTCTCTTCATCCTCTTCTTATTTGTTCATGTTCTCTCACTCCTCTTCCTCGTCACCGCCTCTCCTTCACTCTTGTCTCCCTTGATCTTTTCCTTCCACATCTGTTTTCTCCCCGTCTTCTCCACTCCTCTTCTGTTACGTCTTGTTTCTCATCCTCTTGAAACGTATTGCACAGGTTTTGATATTTCTTCTACTTCTTTTCCCATTTAAATATCTAATGTTTTCCCTTTGTGCACCTTTTTAACCCCTCTGTTTACTTTACCTACCCATCTTTTGTCTTTCTTTTTACTTATCTAACTCTGTATTTATTATTTTATATAAATAAATAATGTTTTTCTTTTTAAGCTCCTCCTTCCTACCACACCCCACACTTATCCTTGTGTTTAAATTCCCACTACATAATTGTTTAACATCTAAAATACATTAATCTGTGTGATTAGAATAAACATATCTGTTTATATAATTGTAAACAAATTAAATCTGAATTAATTGTTAATTAAACTCTCTTAGACCATTTGCGTTCCTTTTAATATCGAATAATAAAATTAAACATTACAACCACATCCTGTCCTGTTTTTTCCTCTTCTGGTTCATTAAATCTCATGAGGAAACTTTGCCTTCATAATGTAATAATCTGCGTTTTCATACAAATAAATGGCACTATTCTCAGTTACTATTTAACAAAATAGTGATTCAACTTGTCCTCAAGAAAACAAGATTTTACATTTGCTGTCGACGCTTTGGTATCAGCAAGGTCTTTCTCAGGAAAAGTCCCGTTTGTGTACATGAGGTGATGCACTTTACTTTTAGTTTGTTTGAAACAAACAGAAAAAAAAATTTGAATGAATAATAGATGTCAGTTAATGTGGAAGACACTAACTTCTTTCCGTCTTTGCTTCTCAGGTGTATGGTCAAGCCCCAGACATCTGATAATAAACACATCTGTGGTCGAGCTGTACTGGGATCAGCCCCCCCAGCCTAATGGACACATCTCCCAGTACAGACTGAACAGAGACGGTCACACAATTTTTACCGGAGACCACCGTGACCAGAATTATACTGACACTGGACTCATGCCAAACCGCAGGTAAAGAGCATGCACTCGCACACTTTACACACACGTGAATGCGAATGTATGCAAGTGTTTGCACATATGTAGGAGTCACACATGTATAACCACAATTCACTTGTGGCTTCATAATTAATCATCCCTTTAATTCCTGCATTTTCCCATTTGAGTGTACGCGTGTTTATATCGGGGTCACCCTGTTTTAAAAGCTCTCCTATCGTCCCATCCATGTCTCTCTTAGGACCGCAGTCTGTATATGTCTGTTTGTGCCATTTAATGAGCAAATATTTGACATGCCAATGACAGACACAAACATTACAACACACACACGCACACATATTAAAACACAAATCAGATTTGGCTTTTGCTTGCAAACAGCAGTGGAGCGGAGATTTTATTTATCTGTTTATTTTCATTTAACCTTTATTAATCCGTGTCTTTTTTCTAAGATGGATTTTCTGTTTTAATTACGGGAGTGTAAAATGATACCCCCCTCTCCTCCCCTATCTCTATCTCCTGTCTTCCTCTCTCTCTCCTTGGCCTTCTCTCTCCAGAGACAATTTCTCCTTACCCCAAATAGAATTCTTGGGATAACACCCTGCAGTACTCCAATCTCCTCTATGTGTGTGTGAAAGAGAAAGGACGGACGCAAGAAGATAGGACCCTATGTGTGTGTGAC
>CALSBV010012174.1:3092080-3102394 GCA_943590825.1 Bovichtus diacanthus | reverse complement strand
ATTCCCTCTGGCTGGCCCCGCAGGACACACACACACACACACACACACACACACAGCCACAACCGCAGCCAAACAGATGCAAATGCCCCATTCACCGATTACCTACCACACACACACACCATTTGACTTTTGATATCCCAAGGCGGTGTTTACATTTAAGTAAATATCTTCCAGTGATGAAGTGTTTAAATTCATTCTCCCACTGAAACCTTATGCCATGATAACATTCTCCCTCTTCATCACATTCAGGCTCTGCTTCGCTCTCTTCCTCTCATGATTTCTGTCTCTCTCTTTCTACCTCTCCTCTCCACAGTTGGTGTGTCTCATTGAGGTGTATTTATTTACATTTTGCTCCGTGTGTCTCTTTGTGTGTGCGTTCGTGTGTCTATGAGAGCAACATATGAGTAGTTTTAATACCTTTTCCTCACTGCGTTCTAACCCACTGCAGAGGTAGTAATGGCCTTCTGTTTAAAACGCTCTGCGCAGGAACAATAATCCAACACCACCGTCTATTAATGCATGTGTGCCGGAGTTTATAGCAAATTAAAGGCTTTTAATGTTAAATGGTGGCCCACTTACACAGCTAATGTAGGCTTTAGCACCAGCCAGCCACACGCTCTTAAAAGGGAAATCTATCTTATGATGTCATGGGCGAGAGAGGTAGATAGTGGGACGAGAGGGCCAGCGACGCAGATGAAAAAGAGAGAGGTGTGTGACGGAGAGGGAGAAAGAGGAAGAAATGGACCTCAAGTGCGGTCACTGTATGAGCTTACACACACGAACATGTGGCCACAATACACATTCGTTTTAATCATTTTACGTCAAGAGGCCATGATTTCTGTCTTTCCAGTGGTTGTTTTAATTGATCAATTAATCACGAGAAATTCAAAGGATTTTTTTGGGCAATGTCATAAAGCATTTTTGTCAGAAACAATACAACCTAGTATTCCTTAAAGCATGCTTTTATCTTTTTGCAAAATTGCCCTTTTTGCAATGCAAAAAATATATGCAATGACACACATTGTTTGACAATATTTAGACTTAATTCTACAAGTGACAGAGTACATTCTGTGCTCATGCAAGGATGGGGACTTACATTTTACATTTTCAGTTTTTGCCCTCATATATCACTGCTTCATAATTATATACATGTGTATCACATACTGTTTTTCATCTTTTTCCTGTTTACCAATCCCAACAGTCCCATGGCGATAATCTACATTAACACTGCTGCAACTCAGACTTTCAAATACATAAAAACTCTGCGGTAAATACCCCACAGATTCCCTGATCAATGACACCACTGTGTTTGCACAGCTGGACTGACCTTCCTTGAAAGTATAATGGGCAGCTGAGATGCTGAGTTAGTTCTCGTTCTACATTTTCTCCTCCAGTTTATGCAAGTTCACAAACCATAGAAGAATGAACCAGACAGTGTAGAATACATTGGCACATGTACCTGGTAGGTTGAGCTTATTTGCTGCCTATGAAAAAAAAAAGTTTTTCCTGCCATGATTATCAGAATCAGAAATCCTTTATCCGTCCCACAGCGGGGAAACTGACAGCGCTACAACAGCAAAGGGACAGTGCAGATAAAAAGGAAAATATAAAATAAGTATAAGTAAGAATAAGAACACAACCTTAGTAAAATAAGTAGCAGATCTCTCCACAGTTTGACAATCCAGCCTGATAGCAGCAGAAACACTGTTCTGCTGTGAGTTTAAGAGCCCCCTTAACATTAAGAAAATATATTTTCATTTGAAATACCTTTTTTGTCAACCTGAAATACCTATATTTTCTGCTTGGGTCATAACTGCCAGGACTGTGTGAGAAACTGGTGGAACTCCCTTTCATTATTTCCCTGTGTAAGCCATGTTCCCGACCAGGCCCTGACGTGTTTGCTGTATACTTTGGTATTGTTGTGTTTAAAACTGCCCCGTTAACACCGTCTCTCTGCAAATTCTTTCCTTCTCCCTTCTTCCCTCATTTCTCTCCGTCCCTCGTGTGCTATCTCTTTGCTGCTTTCTCCTCTTTAACCCGCTATCTTTTCAGGTATGTGTATGAGTTGGAGGCCAGTACAGGGGGTGGAACCGGTGTGAGTGACAAATATGTTATAAAAACATCAGTCTCGTGCCCCACTGGGATCCAACCTCCCCACAATGTGACAGTGTTGGGCCCCTACTCCATCTCTCTTGCCTGGACCATTCCTGGTGAGTAGCTATCTATCTAAATGGATAGATGGATGGATGGATGGATGGATGGATGGATGGATGGATGGATGGATGGATGGATATGGATGGATGGAAGTCGTTTTTAGTGGAGAATATTTAGTTTGAATCACTGTGCTTTGGTTTCTGAAGAAAAAAACAAACTTGCACAGGTTTGTTAAATGGCCAACGTGTAAGATATGGCCAGAATTTTAGTTTATTACATTAAAAAATAAACTCTCATTATCAACAGAATGTGTAGAATAACAGTCCTAATGTTGTGTCAAAGACGTCTCTGTATTGTGTTGCAGAGATATTGAATGAAATGAGCATGCTGAGCTATCCCCGGCCCGTCCTGTCTTGTAATACCACTTGTACCTCAAGAGGCGATAGTGTAGCTCCGGTCTGCCCTCAGTCCACCAACATGAGTAGATGAAGAAGTAGGGCTGAACTTTTGATAGTTCATCTACTGGATTAAATCCAAAGTGGCAGAAATGAGAAAACGCATTTTCATTTAAACCATAACTTAAACTTCGCTGGGAGGCGAGCAGGCGCAGCCCCGGGAGACAGACTTTCAGTTGGCAGTTAGACTAGAGTTCTGAGCCCGGACCGTCCCGACTCCCTGCTCCCGGATCAGTAAACTTTATGTTGTTTCCGTTACACAGGTTAGACCCAGCTGGCTGAATTCCAGTTGCTACAGCTGCTAACTAAAGGTCCGTCTCCAGAGCTGCCGAGTGCCAACAGCTCTCCTCCAAGCAAAGTAGTGGATAGAACCAAAACACAAGTCTTTTTCATTTCTGCTACTTTGGATTTAATCCAACAAACAGTACAGTCCCCGGTTAGTGGCACAAACACACACACGTCTAAAGTAAACTTTAGGCCACATGTGAAGATTATAAGATTGCAGTCTTTTTTTTTTGGCTTCTTTTTTTTTTTTTTTTTTTAACTGTTGACTGTAAATGTAGATTGAATGGACCCAGTAGTAGAGATGAAATGCTGCCCTTATTCCTTTGGAGCATGTGGCCAGGTATTACACATTGCCACTTAACAGTGCTCAATCTCTCCGGAAATAATTTCAAAAGATTATTTAAAAGTCAGATAAGATTGGTGTGTGCCGCTGTGTCACATCAACATTTAAAAAATGTAAACATTATATGCAATTCAAACATTTCGACTTAGAAACGAGGATGATATAATTACAACTGGTCGCTTTTAGTATCGTTAAATATTGAGGAGCATTAAACATAATTTTTATTCAACCCAAACCTCCAGAACCAGTGGCTCCTTCCACTTCGCAATTCTATTGGTGTTTGGATGTGTCATTAACCAGTGAAACCGCGACACTACTCTGTTAATGCAGGCACAAACTCACCAAGGGTATTACTATTATGGTGGCATTGTGGGTAATTGCGTGGTCACTGAGAAGTCACCTCAGTCTGAGAAGTCACCTTTACTTGTATGTAAAAATCTAAAGTCTGTTTTCAGAGGGGAGGTCCTTCTAACTTACAGATCCCTAAACATGCACTTGTCACACTGCAGAAAGAGCTTTTCTGAAATAAACACACAATGAGTAGAATCATTCATTCTCACACAAACTGTGAGAAGAGTTAACATGATACATACAGTATCTTAGCACATTTATATCCCAGAAAAAAATAATCTATATTAAGTGATGTCCCAATAATCTAAATAACCCTAACCAACATTAAAATAATATTTGTCACATTTATTGGATTTAGATCTACAAGGCAGAAGAAATGTATACTCACCGTATTAAACTGAGCAGAGAGGAGTTTTTCTTCCGTGTGAATCGCTTCTTCCTCTGATATGATGAGACAGAGCGAGGGGTCAGATTAAAACAAAAGCCCTGTGTAGTTTTCCATTCACCTTCTGGCCTCTCAAGACCTAGACACACACACACACACACACACATACACACACACACACACACACACACACACACACACAGGTTTACATGAGCATACACTCAGGGCTGAGTTTCATGCTTATGGGGCAGTGATTGTCTGCCCTAACCCATCTATCATTGACTATTACTCTCTCATTAGGCTGATTTCCTATCTCAGAAACCGCTTATAGGGCCAACTAGCCAAGACACTTCACTTTGTTGTGTGTGTGTGTGTGTGTGTGTGTGTGTGTGTGTGTGTGTCTGTATATTTGTGTCTGTGTTTATGCATGCATCTTTATACATGTGTATTTGTTGTGTGCGTGTGTGTGCATATGTGTGTGTGTGCACATCACTGTGGAGACATTTCCATAGGCAGGCCTATTCTATCGTCATTACGGGTTGATTTTAAAGGTGAGGAAATATCGTCTGGGTTCTCACGCTTGGTTAACTCCCTGAGCCCAGAATCTGGAGTGTTTTTGACTTGTGTGTGTAAGTGTATGTGTGTGTGCCAGACTCTCTGACAGTGTGTCTGTCGCTGTGTATGTACATGCACATGTGTTTGTGTCTTCATATGCATACATTGACAGCCAAAGCACTGACTTATGGCTATTAAAAAGACATTTACTCGAGGATCAATTCCTAGATTGTGGCGTTTGTGTCTTTGCATGCGTGTGTGTGTGTAAGTGTATGTGTGCATTTGTAATTGTGGGCATCATGTGTGTGAAATAGAAGATGGCAAAGCAGCTGATTGGTTGTAAATAATAGAAATTAAATATCACATTGACAATTAAACCTCTATGACTGAGCAACGAATTGCTGAAAGAGAGATGCATTCTGACCCCTGTGCGTGTGTGCTCACACATAAATATCCCAGCGTGTGTATGTGTGTGGACTGTGTGAAAGTGTGTTAATGCAGCCAAAGTGTGCTCATATAAAAAGCTCCATGTGCTGAAGTCAGAGGTGTGTGTGTGTGTGTGTGTGTGTGTGTGTGTGTTTGTGTGTTTGTGTGTGTGTGTGTGTGTGTGTGTGTGTGTGTGTAGGTGCATGTGTGCATATGTGAGTTGGGGGTGAATAATTGAAGTCTTTCATTTGTCTGGTAATCAGTTCGTTCTCAAGATATCCAGAGTTCATGAATGTTGAATAACCCATCACAATACAGTTGGCCTGAATTATGGAAAAACCTCCGGTGAGAATATTAACAAAGTCAAGGTGTGTGTGTGTATCTGTGTGGCTGTTTCTGTATGTATACATTTGTGTGTTTTTGTGTGGTTGTGTGACCACAGTACCCAGGATTGTGAAGGCAAGCTCGGTCGGGTTTTAAAACGAAATATGAGCAAATATGTAGGTGTGCGTGTAGGAAATCATAAATTGTACAGATAGTTGCTTCCTTACTTAAGTTTATTCATATTTGAATAAAGACTGTAACTTTAAATGATCAAATACAAACATTTGGTCTTAACTATATTCTATACTGTGCACATTACACTTCATTATAAAGTTACCGAACATGACATGTTCAAAAACTATCTGGCAGTATGCAATGTGGAGTTAGACTTCCTTGAGTGAGCCTATAGGAAGTGAATTGAAATCAAGAGTTACGCTCTTATTTACCTTATAAAGCAATAGAAAACATTATCTCTAAAGTGTGCATGGTACAGCCTATTGTATTTAGGCTGAGTTCTCTTTTTTGCACTTTGAATCTAATAACTTAAGATAACTAAGAGTCCTATCACACTTTTTACAAACACTACCTTTACGCTCAGCTTGGCTGTGATGACATGTAAAACTCATACTGCTTTTTGTGTTTCAGGTATACATGCACTCTAGCGAAAAACTTAACTTACTAAAGATGATCATATCGTGTGTGTCTTTCTCCTTTTCCACAGCTCAGTTCAACAGCAGCCAATCTGTAAACTACAACATCCTGTTAAATCCAGGAAGTGACAGAGCCATAATGCATCATGCTGGTCAGGAGCGGCACCTCACTGTGACAGGTCTTCAGCCATTCACCGTCTACTACATCAGAGTGCAGGCCTGTCAAATTGGTAAGTATTTGATTAGACTGATAACAATTTGAAAGTTTCATAAAATTATTAATCACATTAGTTGTGCACCGTAAAGAGACAGAGTTGCTCAAATAAATACAAACCTCACACCGTAAATATTGAAGAAATGATCGAATTCAGCATAGAGAAACGTACGTACATATCAGATCATTTGTGGTTCACATGCTGTTCTGTTTACCACAGACGTTGCTCTGTAGTAAGCTCTATAATCCTGAACATTGTGCTGCCCGCTGAAATGTGCATCAACTTACACAGTGAGGAAGCCAGTTAGATACAAAGATTGAATTCTCTTTGGCTTCTAAAGATGGCCAAACAAGTTAAAATCTTCAGTGTGCTAAAGACACCTTGTTAGATGCATCTGATAATTTTCATCTACTGTATCACATGATGTGAGGGGTGAGAAGATCTATGATGCAGTCTGTGGCTAACCAATCATTAAACAGCGATGTTTAACTGTTGCTAATGGCCCTTTTCCACTGGCATGGTATGGCCCACTTTAGCTATGCTGTAGCTTGTCAATGCATTTCAACTGCAGCCTGACAGAAGGGGATGACCACGTTAAAAGAAATGTGCCATCATGCAACGACTGACAGAAGAGAAAATACATTTGTCAAAAATCATTTATTTATTTATTGTTGGCTTTCACTAAACGTGGAAGAGAAAAGCTTAAACTTTTGAACAACAGAAGTTTTACCAACATGTTTCAAGGTTCTATATATGGCATTCAGATAGTTAATATAGCAATAAACAACTATTTGCTATGTAAAGATGTAGTGAAATAATGTCGTCCTGAGCAATGAATCAATGAGAGTGAAGTCACACTCCCTCTGTGTGTTGTAAATGTAATGTGTTGTGATTTTATGTAATGTAAAATCTGTTTTTGGCTGTTAGCACATGTGTGGAGGCAATCTCTTAAACATAGATAGCTCTGATTGGTATTAAGAAACCTTTAACCAACATTGTGTTGCGTTTGTGTTCTTAGTGGTGTAACAGTAAACAAAAGTATGTTAAAAAGTCTCTGGTCACAAAATCCTCATTGCTTGCTACACTATGGTGTAGTGATACATTAGTTTCATTAATGTAAAACAAACAAATGCACTTTCTTTTCCTATAAATGTGTGTCTTGTGACAAATTGTTCCCGTTTTGCCCGTTGGAGATGGGTGTGGGGTAGGAGGGGGTGTGTATGTTCGGACATTAGAGGCCGCCCCAGAAGGTCTGCGGCCCCCCACAGTAAAGGCAGCTGGATCCAGTGTCCTGGAGATCCACTGGTCACCCCCACAAAAACCCAACGGACTCATCACATCCTACCATATATACAGGTAACTCACACACATCTAAAGCACATATATACTGTATATATATATATATATATATATATACACACACACACATCCAAATATGAAAATGTGCGTTGCACGTGCAATATTTGTTTTATTTAGTATTTATTTATTTATCAAACTTTGAAATTACTCATACAAACCAAATTGATAATGTGATCATATTATTTACTCAGTCTATCACTACAACGTTAATGAACCAGAAGACAGTAGACATTTTAGTGATATATCTCCGGGCAAATGTCTGCTTACCAATCTACGTACTTTGTGTGTGTGCGTGTGCATCTGCGCGTATGTATTAATGCATGCTGAAGGTCGTGGTCTGCTTGTTGACCAAAGAGTGTGTGATCTGTATGCAGGGTCAGACCAGACTAAGCCCTTTAAGTCCTCAGGAAACAGACATTAGCATAGAAGTTCACACACACACACACACACACACACACACAGACACTCACACTCACACACACACTGACACACCTGGAATGATCAGACTCAGGCAGACAGGGACTTGGATAAAATAGGAAAATCTCTCTCTCACACTCACACCTGAAACCCTACATAATCACAGACAAAGGGGCTTACCAAGACATCAGGGTGCTTGCATCAGCCAGGGACTTACACATGATGTTTAAGACATGATGTTACATTTTTTATTTATATTCAACGCAAACTAAGTGTGCTCACTTTCAGAACACTTAAAGTATACTAAGATATACTAAAACGCTTTTAGGTTAAAATACCTTTTTTCTTTGATTCGAGCCAAAAGGATGTTTTGAATATATTCCAAATACACAAAATGTAAAAACGTCAATATAATTTTAGTGCAGGTGCAAAAAGACATGTAAAGTTTACTTTGAAAATAGTGTAGTGTTTTGGTAGTCAAAGCTTCTCAAAAATGCATGAAAAATAATACTTTATTGATTATTCAGGCATATCTTAAAGGGACAGTTCAACCAAAAATTTAAAATATATATTTTCCTTTTACCTGTATTGCTATTCATCAATCTTGTTTTTTATTGTGAGTTCCCGAGTGTTGGAGATATGGCCGTAGAGATTTCTGCCTTATCTCGGGTATACTGGAAATGGATGACACTCGGTTTGTGGTGCTCAAATCGGAAAAAAAATGCATTTAAAAAACTTAAGAGGAAAGTCTCTTTTCAGAAAACATGACCTAGTTGCTCAAAATGATCCAAAGACCTTGTTGTGAGCAGTTTCATGTACAAAATATTTCCTTTCTACCAAACTACATCCGCCCACCCTATGCGCAGAAGCAAGTGTGCATCTCCTCATGGACTAGAGGCTCGTGCCTGTGACAGCGCGAGATGAAAACATTAATGCCGTCATCCTCAGCTGAGCTGTAATGTTAGCTAGCTACGTAAGTGAGTTAGCGGTATACGTGCAAGCCTCTCGTCCATGAGTAGATGCACGCTTCCTTCTGCACAGTGATGCGGTTAACAGGTGTAGTTTGGTAGAAAGAAAAATAATTCCTACATGAAACAGCTCACAACAAGGTTTGTGGATCATCTTGAGTTACCGTGTCATGATTTCTGGAAAAAATGTATATATATAATGAATTTGATGTATTTTTTTGAGCACCAAAAGCCGAGTACCATCTTGTACCATTATATTCAAGAGAAGGCAGACATCTCTATGGCTGACAATGTCCACACTCTACAACTCACACCAAAACAATCTAGATTGATAATTAGCACTACAGGTAACAGGAAAAATATATGAATTTTACATTTTTAGATTATGTCCCTTTAAGTCCATCTTTTCAAATCCTAAGTACAATTGAAGTGGATTCAATTCAACACTATTTATTATTATTTATTATTTATTTTAGGTAAATAGAAATGTTCAAAATATATTGAACGTATTTTCTGATCCAAGTATTTATTCTGTTATAGGCGTCCAGTAGGAACCGAGGAGGAGCTGCTGGTTTTTATCTGGTCCAGTGGGCTGCTTGAATTTTTTGACGCAAGCCCTGCCCTGCGACCCTTCAGCTACCTGCAGTACAGGGTTCGCTCCTACAACTCCAAAGGCTCAGTTCTGAGCCAGTGGGCTTTGGCTCAGACCTCACAGGCAGAACCACAAGATATGTCTCCTCCCTCTGTCACACCCACCGGTGAGTTCAACAAGTCACATGCTATTGTTAAAATGTTCCTGTATTGAGTCACTGTAACATTCTCACGTGCTGTGCACTTTGACAGGTGCATACTCAGCCCATCTGATATGGAGTAAACCGGGACAGCCCAACGGTCTCATTTCCCATTATAGACTGGTTTACAAGAAGCACCAACAGGACCCAACGCTCAACTCAACTGCTGTTACTGCTCTCACTGTGAAGGTAAATGCACACTTACACATTGATGCACACACACGCACAGTGAATGCTGGATGATAGGAGCATGGATGCATTTATCTGTGAGAACAGTCTCCCCCTTAATCATAGGTTGGTTTCTTATGTCACTTGGCCAGAGCTGCACACAGCCGCAAAGGAGTGTATGTGCTGATAAGATTGCTCACACAAGCAAAAAACGTGTGACCATAAACTGAAACATATGCGTGAATTTGCATGTATAATTCCCAAGCATTAAAAAAATCAATTAAAAGTATATGGTCGATAAATATACGATACGTGTGTGTACGTGTATGTGTGTGTCTATTGTCATTTGTGATGCATGTGAAGAAATTTGGACTCTACCTGTGGTGCTGGTGCCATCTGTTTGCCAGTGAGGGGCCTGAAGACACACACACACACACACACACACACACACACACACACACACACACA
>CALSBV010012174.1:3033993-3047635 GCA_943590825.1 Bovichtus diacanthus | reverse complement strand
ACACACACACACACACACACACACACACACACACACACACACACACAGTACTCCAGTTAAAACCCAAGGACTTCTCCATTTTCACTTACTAGCAGTGTTACCACTATTTGCGCACTGACTCTTACCTGTTGACTCTAAACTACAGATTAGTGCTGCATCAGCATGTGCTGCAAGTGTGTGTGAAGAATAACTTCATATGACCGTACACTGCAGACAGCTGGGGGCAGAGAGACTGACAGCCATGCAGGCAGACAGGTGCACTGGCAGACAGACTAACAGGCATTTAGCACTACTTGTTCAGCTGTTGTCAAACTGTGAGCTCAGTCCAGTGTTTGAGTTTGTTCCAATTGTGGTATTTGCCCAGCCCTAATCGGCTATTTAACAGTGGGTTCCCCTCACACCCAAATAACTCACTAGATACATAGCGGACTGTGTTTGTAATCCACTGACATTTTCCATCACCAGAATGGTAGAAGTGTAAAGCAAGACGGGGACGAGATAATGGCACATCGCTACATTAATTATTCAATACAGATTTTGTTTTACGGGGTTGCAACAGCACCGTCGCACGCTCACTGAGCCTTTGACCTGTTTCTGGTGAAACTCCTACATGCTGTGGCAATAGTACAGTTTAATTAGCCTAGTTTTAGGGGGCGTCTAGACACGGTACATTTACTCCATTTGAGTCCAGGGTTCAAGACTCCTTTGAAATATGTACAGTATGTGCTAAAACACTTACTGCGGTTATGCAGAAACATTTTGTTCCATTTTTGCCATACACAGCCCCATGCTCCTCATAATGTATAATCTAAGACTGCACTTAAGTTGTGAATGCTTCAAATCGATTCTTCAAATATCTAATATTGCACAAACAGTCCAGATCTATTTCATGCATCATCTGTTTTTGTCCAAATGGTGACCACGTTAAACTCACCTGGAGAAGAAAGAGTCTGGGATCCACATCAGAGTCTGTCTGGAGGTGCTGAACCTGAAGTATAAAGACATAATAGCACATTTATTGCAAACACTGTGTGAAGTAACAATGTAGGATCAGTGCCAGAGGCATGCCACCATTCATGGAATTGCCTTGTAGATGTACAGTAGCCTATGGTCAGTCTTAGGAAATCCCAGTGTACGTGTGTGTGTGTGTGTGTGTGTGTGTGTGTGTGTGTGTGTGTGTGTGACAGAGAGTGAGTGAGTAAGAAGAAGAGTCGTTAATGATTAAGTACACAACCTTGAGTGGTGCATCTACTTCAGCCACATCCATGGCTGCTTGACCATGCAGATTGCAGATATCATCATACACGCACGTAGCCAGAGCTCAAATTTCCCAAATGACGACCATCATCTGTCGGGCTGTCCTGTTGATGAAGCTTACCTTGTCCCGCCGACGTTCAACTGGATGATCTCTCCCATCCCAGGCGTTAAGTTGATACCATTCGCAGCCATGATGACCGAGCCACTGGGGTGGTGTACGGAAAGCCACTGTTTCGTTGTAACTGTTACTGTCACGACGAGAGCTAGCTTGCTAACGCTCCTCTGACCAGCTCAGCCGATGTCCCGACTCCCCAGCCTCACAACCTCTCCCTCGTCCCACCTTCCATAAAATATATACGACCTATAAGGACAGCGTCGGTATCGTCAAGCCTCCGCATAGTGGGCAAACCGAGACAGGGGCCTTTTTAATCCAAAAGGCAGCCACACAAGAATTCCTTTATTTCCCAGCGAGCTAGTTTGCATCACTGCTTTGCATGTAAATCGTGGATAACATCTTGCGCAGAATATGAGCAACGTGAAACAGCTGTACAAACCGTCTACAAGTGAGGCGAGAGCCTTCACCTCTGGTAACTTCCGTTTTCGCTTAAACGACGTAGATTGGCCCCCTAAATTATTATTTCTAATGAGAAAAGTGTATTTAATATAGCCATACAGCATCAAATGTATTGGGTAATGAGTTACTGAACTCGATATGTGAGATTTAGACATATTTGTTTTACATAGCTGTAAAGGCGAACCGCTCCCTCCAAACTAGCATTACGGGAGTGAACTATCTTGATTGTTCTTCGACATCAGAACCAAGTGTATTTGAGTGCGCTTGATTTTAGAAAATAAAAATGTTGACAGCAACTATGCTTAAAAGGGACCAAGGATGCACCCTGCATTCTCATCTCTACTCTCTGGAGTTTTTCTAGTACACAAAACACAGTTGTATAATGGTTCAATACGGTGCCTTGCTGGAGTCAAAACCTTAAAACACGCATGGTGGGGCGTTGTAGTGGCTCCACAGACTAGGCTGCACCGTTAGAGCATTTGTTGAATAGAATAATATATCTTGCTAGTATAGGGAAACTTTGAAACTCTGTATTCAATGTAATAGTTATCATCCAAACTTCATGTGTTACTTATTTTGCTGGTAACTCTACACCACTGCGTTTTCTGCGCGCATGCGAGCGCTCCCCAACTGCTGCCCCGCCCCTCCCACTTCTGCTAAGAGGACTTGCAACCCAACAACATATTTTATGACGAACTAGCTACCATTTTTGTCTAAAAGCATCTCTTTTTACTGCTTTTTCATCAGTATGTAACCCAAGGCTCTCTATTCGGCGGTAGTTTTGTGTTCCACGGTATGGTTTGTATATATTGGTACTTTTTATGTTAGCTATTTGTTTATTTACCTTTCATTAGCTTGTTAGCCGGGGGAAAGTTAGCTAAGGACTGGCTGGCTGAACTTCTCTAAGCTAGCGTTGAACATTAGCAAGAGCCTTCAACAGCTAAATTAGCTAAAGTAGCTTGTTAGTTTGACTGGCTGGTGTTGTAGTGTCCTGTAACTGTGGCGTTCATGTTTCTCTGCCTTCAAGCTAAGGTAACAATAAAGCAAACGACATGAGTCTCTCACTAGGTGACGTTAATTAAGCTAGATGGGAAAATACAACTGTACGTTAGAAAACTAACGTTTTTGCTCAAAGGTTACACATCTAAGCATGTCATTTGTTTACAGCCCTCCCTCCTTGAGCTCTACCTTGTTGAAAGCCAGGCCAGAGAAGAACATGGATGTGTGAGCAGCACAAGCAGAGAGGAGAAAGCAAGGAACAGGCTTCCTATCACTTGCTGCAGCCCAGGAACGGGAGCCTAGGGAAGGGAAGACGGCAAGCATACACGTTGTGTCATCATGTCGGAGGCAGAGGAGATGGGAGCTCCAGGTACGGAGGGAAACAAGCCCGAGGTCCCAGCAGGACACGTGTCCAGTAATATTCAACAGGTAGAAGGTGGAGCATCTGTGTCTTCGCCTGTGGCCCCCATACAGCCCCCTGCCACCACAGCAACGGAGGATGACGATGAGAGTGAAGATGAGTCCGAAATCCTGGAAGAAAGTCCATGTGGCCGCTGGCAGAAACGTAGAGAAGAGGTAAGGGCATCAGAAAGCTGTGCTTTGATGGTATCAAGTCAAAAGGATGAACAAAGTATTAACTGTTAAAAACATAATTGAGTTAAAAGTTTACACGTTAACATTTCTCTGCAGAAATCAAAGCATTTATACATGAAGCTCAGTTGACTGGATTAATGGATGCAGTAATATTGTAATGTAGATCCTAGATCCCTTTCCTACTGTAAAAAACTGTATTACATTTAAGTGATGCTAAAACAATCAAATTAATATTCTGATCTTGTATAACTTTTTTATGCTAAAAATGAGCATACTGTTTGGCCATCATTTTCTAATGGCTGATGTTTTATATCACACACCATATGAAAGCATAATTAGTCATATGCAAATGTGTGTAGTTTATTAATATGAAAATACTGAATTAAAATATAATATTAGTTTTTTCCATATCCCCCTTTTTCATGTTATTGGTCAGAGGCACTTCATAAGTCATTATGCAGAAGTATTAAGCATCATCAATGCAACATTGCACTCAAGCGATCCAGTGTGTTATCCTATTAATAGATTTTAGTAGGGGCAAAAAGGGATTGCCCCTCACAAATTGGTCTTTAGTGGATGATCATGTTCTGTAGTTTTTCAAAACTTTAGTATATCTGATGGGAGTTGTTTCCAAGCGGTATGTCTTTGTTCAGTAATAATATGCAGAAGGTGTGGTTAGCAAAAGTATTTCTTCACCATGTCAGCTGAAACAGGAGGAGGGGGGGTAGAGAATGTATATTATTCAAGTTTTTCAGTTTATTCTTTTGTGAACTGCTTTTGTGTCTTGTATTTCCTTTCACTATTTAAATGTATTATCTTCTACTGTAGGTGAATCAGCGTAATGTCCCAGGGATCGACGCTGCGTACCTGGCCATGGACACAGAGGAAGGGGTAGAGGTAGTTTGGAATGAAGTCATGATCTCAGAGAGGAAGAACTTTAAACTGCTGGAGGTGAGGTTCATTTTGTTTAAAGTATTTAAAAAATGCTCCCCTGTTGTTATAAACAGTAATAGACTGTCCAGATTTGTTAACATGAAAATGTGCGTACAGGTTACTAGTGTCACATAATTTTTTGCACTGTGAACATGAGAGAAAATAATTACTCTTCATAGTTTGTTCACATGAATAGTTCTTTCAGACATATTACTCACCAGGCAAGGAGTCAGTGCAAAAGCAAAATGTGTTTGTTTCAGTATGATAACATATTATGTATACTTTAATATATTTTGTTTTTCCTGTGTTTAGGAGAAAGTGAAAGCAGTATTTGACAACCTGATCCATTTGGAACATGCAAATATCGTCAAGTTTCACAAGTACTGGGCTGACACGAAGGAGAACCGAGCCAGGGTGAGTCTCCGTCACAGACTTGGCAAAGCAGTATTTGATAGACTTAAAATTGGAAACATAGGCTTGTTATTGAAACTTTTGTCTGTCTTCATAAGTAAAATCATAATTTTCAAAAATGAAATAAGTATTTGACTGCTTTTTTTATTTATATTTGAATGACATCTGCCCACAATGTTTCCCCTTATTTCTTCTTCTCCTTCAGGTGATTTTCATTACTGAATATATGTCATCAGGAAGCTTAAAGCAGTTTCTAAAGAAGACAAGGAAGAATCATAAAACCATGAATGAAAAGGTAATAATTGACTGTATGTCATTTTACCCTAATAGAATAATGTTATATGAAAGTCTTGCTGTACATTATCTACATATGTTGTGAAAAGTGACAGCCCCTGGATAGATAAGATGGATAAGATAGGCTTTTCTAAATGAGGACAAATCTGGCTATTGGCAAAAAAAAATAAAAATAATTTGCAAATATATTGTGTACCAGTTTTGAGCTTAAGTTAAATGACATTATGTAAGTCTTAGTTACTCCATATTGGAAACCAGCTAGTAAGCGCTCTGATAAGGTGTATGGTCCTACAGGCTTGGAAGAGATGGTGCACACAGATCCTGTCTGCTCTCAGGTTGGTTTCACCTTTTCAGACATTATGTTAAATTCAATATGGTCACTCGCAGAAAAACGTATGGAAAACAACCCAGTCCTTTTCTAATGACGTTTGTATTTGTATTTGTGGATGTTTTCTTTTTTGACTGCAGTTATCTCCACTCATGTGACCCTCCCATCATCCATGGCAACCTGACCTGTGACACCATCTTCATCCAACACAACGGGCTCATCAAGATCGGATCAGGTATACAGTAACGCACGTTTTATTCTAGAGGGTTAGGTAGTGATGGAGTCAAATGATACTGAATTATGGATTTAATGACTGGAGATTTCAGTGAATTTCCATGATTACACGGTACCACTGTTGGATGTACAAAAGTAACAGTCTCATCCGGCACTTTAACTAAGCAATCAAGAGTTCTTATATGATAATTATTGTGGTAATATCCCTTTTCTTGTGTACCGTAAATAATGTATGATACTGTAAGCTGTCATACGTTGTCGTTTTTATTGTTAGCTATTTTGTTTGCAAGCATTGTTTTATATCTCAACACCATTGTAAATGAGGACACTTCCTCAATGGGCTTTCATGGTTAAATATATAGATGTAAACAAAAGTGGTGTGGATTGTGGTTTATATATATATATATATATATATATATATATATATATATATATATATAACTGTTGTGTGTACTGCAGTGACTCAAGTCCAGCCATAAAAGCTTCTCTGCGCTTTGTTCCACCTCTTGTACTCCATATCTGCACGAGAGCAGCCTCCAAACTCTCAACATCCCACACTATAGTTTACACAATGTAAAGGTTAATGTTGATTTACCTCTTTTGATGCCTCCGCGCCGGTGTCAACTGAAGCAGGCGGTTCATTCGTCCATCTGTCCCATTCTTGTGAACGTGATATCTCAGGATTTATTTAAATTTGGCACAAACGTTTACTTGGACTCGAGGATGAACCGATTAGTATTAGGCGAACAAAGGTCAGGCCACAAAACACATTTTTGACCATTGGCCAAGAATTAATATGCTAATTTTGACAATTTCACACAAAAGTCTAATAGGATAAAATGATTAAGTGATATTTTTGACAGACATGGATGTAAACTACAACTTGAATGGTACAACAGCACATACATCCTGAGGGGGTCATTTTTGTTTCTCCCTTCCCACTTGTTCCTTCCTCTGTCACATACTTTCTTTCTTGTCTTTCTCTACTTACTCTGTCTGCATATTCCTGCTTCTTACTCACTTCTCTCACTGTTCTCCATCCTGCTTCTTTATATCCTCCACATTCCCTCCTCCTGTCTCATCTGCAGTTGCCCCAGACACCATCAACAACCATGTGAAGACGTGTCATGAGGAGCAGAAGAACTTGCACTTCTATGCCCCAGAATATGGAGGTAGACATGACCAAAATGACACTTTGTAGTTATTTCTGTTGTTATTGATATCCACGGTTTCCTGACCTCCAGAATAAACTGGATGATACAGATATAGATGTATTGTACAATTCGTTGGTTTGATGAATATATTGTTGAATATGTTTTTTTTCTTTCTATGAAGTCATTTTTTATTTAACACAATATGGCAGATTTCTTAGTGCAACAGTGTTGAATGTTGTCTTAACACAATCAACACTGCTAAAGCTTTAGAAATAAAATAATCAATAATTCATTTAAATCTGAAAATATCTTATCAAAGAATAAGTAAACAAGAATAAGAATCTGACCAAGCATTGGATGCCAACATTTGATAGGTGTAGGGCACATCTAGGTCTATGATAAAATATCTGTACCTATTTTTTTTTTTTCTTTTTAATCCTTCTCTCGTTGTAGCTGTTCACGACGTCACCACGGCTGTAGACATCTACTCGTTTGGCATGTGTGCCTTAGAGGTGAGATGGGACCTATGATGCGTGCTTAGAATGGCCTTTCTTAAAGCAATATGTTAACGTGCGTGTTGATTTGTTGCAGATGGCACTCTTGGAAATCCATGGGAATGGAGAATCCGCCTTTGTTTCACATGAGGCCATCAACAATGCCATACAGTTACTAGAGGACCCACTGCAGAGGGTGAGAGTTTGTATGTTTTCGCGTAACCTGAAAAATCATACTAGATGAAGCTTTGTGCGTGTGCTTGCATGCTTGTGTATATTATTGTTTCTTAGTGTTTATGTGAAATCCCCCTTTGTGTTTACCACAAGTGTGTGACCCAGATGTTTGTTTTTGTAGGAGTTAATCCAGAAGTGCCTCGAGTGTGATCCCAGTACAAGGCCTACAGCCCGAGAGCTGCTGTTTAACCAAGCCCTGTTTGAAGTACCGCTGCTAAAACTGCTGGCTGCACATTGCATTGTCAGCCACCACCGTGAGTCTTTAACTTACACATACAAAAGACACAGAATAAAATAATTAGTCATTTTGATTTTCTTTTATCCGGATGAAATAAAGTAGGATACACTCTCATGAGACTTCCTGCCTCTTACACATCACCAGATAACATACCACCAATGAATACCTTTAAGTTTAAAGGGATGTGTCTTAACAACCATCATCACTTAATTAGTTCTTAATGGTTTCTAATTGTCCAGACATGATTCCTGAAAATGCCCTGGAGGAGATTACTAAGAACCTGGACCCCAACCTGGTCATCGCTGAGAAGAAAGAAGACGTTCAGCTCAAGTAAGGACCAGAAACTGGCCTCCACATTTTAGTGCCTGTCAGATTCAGCTAGATACAGCACAAATAATAACAGTAGTCATTCAGATAGATGTTTGTTAAATAGGAACAGCATTGATGTTATTCTTTTATTCTAAATATGTTCAGTACAAGAATAAATGTTTATCAATATAATGGCATAGAACATAGAAAAGTAATAAAGTATTGTTATTATTATTATTATTATAATAGTGTTTTTCATTACTATGTAAATCCTCAAGGATTTTCTGAGTTTGTAGGAACCATTATATTACCTTATTTTAAAGTCCGGTGGTGTAAGGATCTCAAACTTTAGTATCTAATTTGATTTATTTCTTCTGTAGGCTATCACAGTTTCCTGCTTTGGAACTAGATAAATTCCTGGAGGATGTGAGGTAAGAAGCAAAGCAGAGAGCAGCCACAGTGTGAGAAAGCTCAGCTGTACTCTCAATTTCTTTAAACCCCAAGATAAACAGTATCCTGCCACATGGGGGCAGTATGGGACCATCTGACGATTGTGCGTCTTCCCTCGTCTTTTAAAATATTATATAATAAATAAAACCCTCCTTAAACATTAATCCTGGCCTTTTCACATAATTTGAGGTTTAACTAAATGTACATAATTGAAAATAATAATTCCAAAAGTTTTTGGCCAAGCTGTGCTAGTCTCCTTGTCTGCTACATGTTCATCCTCACATGTTTGTCTTTTCATACATCTAAAGGAATTCCTCATTTTTAAATAGTTGCTGACTAATGTGTTACTTTTGTGAAGCACATTTGTCAATCGGGTTGTAAAACGTTCAACTAAACGGAGAAAAAAACAAAGCCTATTTATTTAATATTTTGTTGCACGTTTTGTTTTCTTTTATATATTATAGTTTCAAAATGGAGATTTTCTCAAATTTTCTACCTCCCTTTCTTTCGTTTCTGACTTTCTACTTAAAACAGTTTCATCATTTTTATTTTACTTCATCTCCCGTCTTTTTTCCAACTCCTCTCTCTCCTCTCCTTCATGTCCTCTTTCTATAATGTTTTCTCCACCTCTCCCTGTCTTTGTTTCTCCCTCCCCCCTTCTCCCTGGATCAGAAACGGTATTTATCCAATGACGGCGTTCGGGCTGCCCTGTCCTCAGCAGCCTCAACAGGAGACTGTTAAATCTCCCATTGTCGTCCCCTTGGTCAAATCCCCCACCCCTGAACCTGCAGAGCTCGAGACACGGCGAGTGCGTACAACAGATTATACTGCATATTACAAAAGGAAGATACAATCATTTCTTAATTTTCACAATCAGTCACTGAATTATATGGTAGCCATGAGAAAAGAGTGAGAATTTTTTCTAATTTTCATCGAAATTGTTTTATCTCTTGTGTTTATGACTTAGGATAAGGTGATTTAAGGTTGAAAATTATCCTGGCAAAACCTTTTTTTCCCACCTGTTCTTAAGTTATAAACACAGGAGAGAAAACAATTTAGATCAGACTTAGAAAATGGAATATAATTCATTTTTTAATCACCTGCCTCTCAGGGCTTCTATAAAATCAATATGTACACAGTGTATTTGCTGGAGCAAGGTACTGTTCTGAAATCTCAACCCTGGTTGAGAACCATTATTATTTAGATTCTCATTCTTCTTCTGCAGGTCATTCATATGCAGTGTAACGTTGAATCTGTCGAGGAGGGAGCAAAATATCATGTAAGTCTCTGCAATAGTATTTATAGGTTGACCCTTTATTCTTTAACTAATTAAAAATCCAAACGTTTGTAATTTTCTACCCATACAAAAGTATAATAATAATAATAGTTATTATTTTGTCTGTCTTTCTCTCCTTTTAGCTAACATTACTGCTGAAACTGGAGGATAAACTGAATAGACATCTAAGCTGTGACATGTTACCTCGTAAGTCCACCTCTTCTTTCACACACTGAACGCTTAATCACACTGAGCTCCAAGATACAGTCACTCATTTTGTAATTGTTTGACCACATCAAACATGTCCTCCCGGCTCTTTCAATGCTGAAGTTTACAGTGAAGTTTCATTTAATCATAATTGAGATGGGAAGTTTGATTCGGGTGCTAAAACAAAATAGTCGAGAATATTTTCAAACGACAAAGAAGAACCTTTGACATTTCTAACCAGACAATATTACAGTGGCTCCTGCTATTAGATGATATTTGATATTGTTGGAAGGCGTGTCCTGTGGGTGTGAGATTAGGGGAAAATGAGAGGATTAGAGGCCATTCTTTCAGGCATTTGTGTGAGTGTGTGTCCCTATACAAGCACTACATGTGTGTAAAATATCAATACCAAAATGGGAACAGTCATTCCTTATGGGATAGGGTTGGGAATAACACTTGTTTATGCATGTGTATTTTGTTTTTGATGTTAAAACCTTCAAAGTAGGAAGGTTTTTATGAAGTGTGGACATGTTCACCATCTGGACAGTTTACTGCTTGGCTTTAGTGTTAATGGTTGAGTTACATTTGACTTGAGGTGATGATAAATGATGAAGTCATGTCTGTATGAATTACTGCATAGCGGCGTCCACTTTACTCTCAGATTTTACCCACACACAGAGTTTTAATATACACTTCCTCTCCATATGTGTGCACTGAGGCATGTAGGAAAGTGAGAGAGAGATTCCAGAGAGAGCTTGAAACTCGGATGGCGTCACAATATACAGTATGCAAGACTATTTTAGGCTGGGAGACTTACTGTCGCTTCTGTGTCATGAACACCTTGCACCTCTATTTTGGACAAATTTCATATTTATTATTATTACATTCTGTTTTTTTTCAATGGCCATAGCGGCTTTTAAAATCCCAATAGGCTTGAAATCTGTTTTAAAGTAGCAATGGACACTTTTTTTTTTTTTTACTCACGTAAATGTTGATATTACTATGTAAGGGCTATAGAATATTGACACTATTCGTTTTTGGATTGGTTCCCTAGAAGTCTTGCTTTCATTATGCAATTCTGTCTGCCACCGGGTACGATCTCCCGGGTAAATTAAGGCTTGATTTACGGCACAATGGAAGTTTGTCAACCATTGAGTAACCAAACCAGGAAGAAGATAGCACTTTTGTTTTCCCCGATAGCTACCCCGAGTTACCAAAGAGTATGAATGTAAGCTCTTTATAATTACTATCCTAAATAGCGTAAATGGCGGACGATGGAACAACCAAAGTAACTGTGTTGTCTGTAGTTGCTTGGCTCTGAGGAAAATGGAAAGCCAACAGCAGAAATGCACGAAAAGTTGTCTACTTCCACTTTGTCTTGGAAAACAAAAATGATTCTCCTTTACAAATTCTGAATGTTTTACTTACTTTTTGAATTAATTTATTTGCAATTCAGCCTTTTTTTTTTTTTTTTTTTAATCTCAATGCTGTGCAGCAGACAAGAAACCAAAGGAAGGCAAATGAGAAAAAAACACAACTGTTGCAATGGTCAGAATAATGTAGGCAGTATGATCTAATGTGCACATACACACACAGGTATGGGAGGCATGTATAATGTTGCAGGCGTGTGGGGAATGCCTGGCCTGTGAAAGGCTGCAGCTGACAGCTGTCACCTCCTGTGTCAAGATCTTCCCATCTCTTCCCAGGCTTTCATCTCCCTGTCTCTCAGTCACACACATTCACTCAAATGTATCTCCTCCGCTCTTTCTCTCTCCCACTGTTTCTCACATCATATGTCTTCTCTTGCACACTCGCACCTTAATACCACTGGCACACATACTGTAACTTCACATTATAGACACACCCTGCCTCTTTGTAAACAGTCCCTCCTGCTGATATCAGGGGATATTCTTCAAAGCTTTACTTATCAGCACGCCAAAGTCCAAAGTAACACTGTGCCGGGTCACAAGCTTACTGAGCCACTTCAATTTCACCCCCTTGGCCTTTTGCCTGGCTCTACTACACTTCAAATGAACCCTCTTCACAACTGACGCTTGTTTTTTCCTCAAAACTAAATAGTAACTTTGTTAGATTATTTTATGTCAGACCTCAAAATGCAGGGAAGCCTCTCACTCAAGTCTGATATCAATCCCTTCAACATATAGATGTGGGCTGCTGGTGTTTTTCTTTTCTTGATGTCAAGGTTGTTGGATACTCCATCTCCTCCACTTGTTTGTCTTGTCCCAGCCACATTCCTGATATAGTTGTAAATGGACAGCCTGGTTATTAAAAATCGGTAGACCATGACAACTCCTCTGCTCACTGGGAACAAGAAAAGAATGTCTCAATTTGGCCGGTAACTAAAATAAAAGTAAAAAAAAAAAAACTTGCATTAGATACAATCAATAGAAAAATACAAACGTGGAGTTTTTATATCATAAATTGCAAACTGGTTTGTTCTGAATGTATTTTCCCAATGTTTTTAGTAACTTAAAATACAGCATATGTTTCCATTTTTTGTGCAACCTTGCGTATAATTTATTTAAACTTCTGTTAAACTTTAGACTTCTGCCCTTTTTAGTTCACTTGTGGTTCCTTTTTTTTTTTTTTTTTTTTTTTATATATATATATATATATATATATATATATATATATATAAGAGTACTACATTTCTCAACATGCCTTTATACTTTCACCAAAGGTAGTGAATCCATACACTTTCATGTAATATAAACATTCAGAAGAATAGCACAAGTTGTTTTCCATTACTAATGGTTGTTGTAGCTACATTGGATAACATGGATTATTGACACTACTGGAGGTCTGGAAATCTTAATCTTTGCCTTTTCTGAGATTTGTTGCTAATATAATTGTTGAATATTACATCTTGAAAGAAGTGTTACCTGAAATCTACTGTTCATTTGTGGTTTTAACAGTTAAAAAAGGGATACACTTTTGATGAGCTAGGGGTAAATTAGTTTTTTAGAAGAAATACAGTGCTAATAAGAAAACATCAGCAAAAATATTAGCCCAGAAGGAAAGTTCTGGGCCCTCTAAAATTGGGAAATTAGAAGTTGCTTTAATTTCCATTAAATCTGTATTCCTTTTAATATCAAGGCTAAAGAGGAATATTTAAAAAGCTAACATGTTATAACAGATCATGCCCTAATAAAGACCATGCTGGTTGAAACATGTTGGCTTTCTTATTTGCCTGCCAGATGAGTCCCATTCCAGTCCTTTTCAACTTTATTGGATATCACTTAATTTATTTATAAAAATGGTACCATCAAACAACACAATGGTTTCAGAGAGCAAAGAACTGCAGCAGAAGCTGCTGTTGGATGGTTTTTAATGTTCTAAGGTCGGATAAGGATTTAAAAGCAGCATCTGGACCATATTTTCAGAATTTATTATTTAGCCCTAGCCTGGCTTTTATGCATCACTCGTAGAATTGATGATGATGATGATGATGAAGAAGGTGATGTTACATGTCTTTGAATTACTGCTATTAACTGTGCTTCTGTGTGTTTCAGATGAGAGTGTTCAAGAGATGGCTGAAGAGTTGGTGCAACTCGGCTTAATCAGTGAGGTGGGTGTGTGTACGTGTGTGTACGTGTGTGCGTACACGTACGTACGTGTGTGCGTACACGTACGTA
>CALSBV010012174.1:3014370-3028993 GCA_943590825.1 Bovichtus diacanthus | reverse complement strand
TATATATATATATATATACATACATGTGTGTGGAATTCTTTTGAATGTGTTGGTTTTTAAATTGGCTGTTAAGTTGAATTAAAAGGTACACCTTATTAATGCTGCAACACTTAATCACAGCAGTACTGACTAGATTACTTACAGTTTTACATTTAAAAGCACTTTTTCTGAAGCCACAGTTGTATTTCAGTGTGAGGTGTTTACATTATGAATTGCCCGGTTTATGCTAGGATGAGACGGTCGAAAACACCATCAAGACTGATTCCACCATTCACTGGAGTCACTCCCCACACTAGCTCACCTCTCACTACTGTTGAACTTCTAAATTGTAATGATTGTAAAATTATAGCTTCCCTAGAGTTGAAGGGATACATTTCTACTCAAAGAAAATGTAACAAACCAAGCCCGTGTTTTCCCCTCTCATTTGGCTCCCTTTTGTTTTTCCTCATATGAACATATGATATATGAACATTCCCGGCTCTTTGTGATGTGTTTGACCAACATGTCACCTATTAGTTCAAATATATGTTATAGTTTGAAAACTGGATGGCAGACATGCAACTTTATCACTTGACTTTATAAAAGACAAATACCCACGATAAATATTTTTTTTAAATCCTTGGATATGGAACACAACGTATGTGCACTACTGCATATCACATTTTGGGTGGGCATCATCATGCCAGTTCTCTTTGGATAATGGTTACTTTGAGGTACTGTGAACTCAGTGTTACTGAATTTCCGTTTGTGTGTTTGTTTTTATATTTTTGCTCTACTGTTTGCCTTATGCTGGGCCTACGCACATGCCTTAAAGTCCTCTTTTCTCTGTTTGTTTTTATTATTTTATTCATCGTTTTACCATTTGCTGCTTGTTGGGTTCACACATGCTACTCTGCCTGTAAAATTCATTCATGTGAGACTTGTGTACTGAACTCGGCTGCCATATGCTGTAGAAAGAGGACCTAGCCTTTTCCTGATACATCTATGTGAGAGCGTCATGTTTTATTTATGTTACAGACACTGTATAACATGTCTTTTTTCTTTACTTATTTCCAATTTGTTTACTGTGATTTCACACAGAGACCACATTGTTAAGAGTCTGAGCCATTACACACGTGTCTTGTTTTTTCTGTTGCTATTGATCTCATTAGATAAAACTGGGACTTAGTGGCTTGACAGTATCCTTCACAGAGTGCAGAGGGTCCTGAACCTGAATATAATATTGAACATCATACATGTCTTGTTAAGACTTTTATTGAGGTCAGGGAGTTGCCTGTGGCCTTTTTGTGACATTTTGGCTCAGAACTCTTTGTGGCCTACTGGTACTACTGTGTCTCAAAGCTCATATAATCCAGGACCTTAAACAGGCAGTAAGAATGCAAAGAAAATATAACATTCTCAGTATGTATAAAAAAAAAACAGTTACGATACTATTGGATACAATAACTTACCATTTTTCTGGCATTATTATTATTATGCTCACAGTACCAGTCTAATTGAATACTACTGTATTAGCTTGCAGACAAAGCTTGCATCTGTTGCTGGTTGATGAGTTATAATGTTAAATTGGTCACCTCACCAGTGAGATCATATTAATCCATTGATGTCTACTCAATTATTTCAAAAGTATTTTAAGAAAATGTATTCAGGCTACTTATGTTCTCCAATCTGCATTGTTGCTATACAAACGTGTGTAGTACATCTTAATGCATTGTTTACTTTATTTTCCTCTGTTTGGATGTGTATTTGTGAACTTCTAAGATTGTATATTCCAAAGATATGTTTTGAAGTCAGCCAGGAGAATGTAAGTGCATCACTTCTTGTATAGAGAAGTTGTAAAAACCAACCAATGTGATCACCAGACCAGCTTTATTCTCTCTCTCTCTCTCTCTCTCTCTCTCTCTCTCTCTCTCTCTCTCTCTCTCTCTCTCTCTCTCTCTCTCTCTCTCTCTCTCACTCTCTCTCTCTCTCTCTCTCTCTCTCTCTCTCTCTCTCTCTCTCTCTCTCTCTTCCACCCAAATTATTGGTGGTGTTGAAACTGGTTATTAAATAATCGTACAGGATGGGCAGCGTTAGCCTGTCACTCAAGGATGTGAGCTTTTGGTAATATTTGTATATTCTTCTATTTTGTATATGACATAAGCGTCAGTAAATGTGTGTGTCTTTTCTGAGATGTGTATCCTGACAAAATCTGAAAAAGTATGAACGTTCTTTCAAATAAATGTGTGAAATGCTTAACTTTGTTGTTTTTAGCAGGTCCAAAAGAAAGATTTACTGATTTTTTAATTGAATTAAATGTTTGCTTTTATCTGTGTTTTTAATTCAGTTTGTAGTGGTGTGATCTTAACAAATTACATGCACTCTACTTAAGTACAAATGTAAGTATTTAAGTATAAGAGTATTTTCTTTTTATGCCACTTTATACATCTACTCCACTGTATCTCCGAGGCAAATATTGTTGTTCCTGTCCAGTGAAAACCATACATCTCCAGATGTGTTGATTTTGAATGTTTTTGATAAACTGAAGGATGAAATGTTCCTTTTTATGTGTTAAATTCTCCTACTCAAGCTAAATACACTATTAGATTAGAGTATTTTCACAATGTGGTATAAGTACTTTTACTTGAGTAAATTATCTGAATACTTCCTCCAACAGTGTTTGTGAGAATTATACAACAAAGATGCTTATAGTAAATCTTGAATGACTATTGCGCCCCTCAGCGTGCAGCAATTCACAGGTGAGTTTCCTGACGTCATACAGGAAGTGGACGGAGGGAGTTTCTGCCTCTGTGTTGTTGAACAAGTTGCTCGAACATAACGGTCATTCATCTGTTCAAAGGGAACCTCCTGACGCAGCAGAGAGATGTGCACTTTTGGTGAGTTTTCCTACCATGACATGTAATTAAAAATCGCGTTTAATGTCATTTAGCTTGTGTGTCCGGCGCCAAAGTTTTCCCTCCACGGGTGTAACTGACCGCAGGCCTTCAGGTAGGATGATGGTTTCGTTTTTTAAAAACTGCATATGTCACTTGTTAGTGCGTGTATAACAATAACTCCCTGGTTTATACTTGGAGGAAATGAGCTGTCAACATTCAGAGACTGAGGAGTAAATATAAATTATTATTTAGTGTCACGTACTGCTTCCTCACATCTTTGTGAGTCGCCCACAGTGAGTGTGACTATAGCCTTTCTATGCAAATGTCCACCCCTAAGCTGCGAACTGTAGAATAAATGTTTTAGGATAAACTACTGTGTTTTATCGTAAATCAAATCCATTTATACCCCTGGTACCGTCTATTTAATGATCAGCAGGTGTGCATACATGTAGGCCTATGATTTAAGAACAATATAAGTTTTAGACTACGTTTTCATTTTGTTGAAAGTGTATAGTTCGTAATGTTTAATGTTTGTGAGCATATAGCCTTTTCACATGCAAATCATAACTTATGCTGCTACGTGGTCTAATACTTATTTAAGTACTATATTTAATAATAATCTTATTTTAAATGACACATTCACGAAGGCCTTTTGCTATTGGTGGTAAACATGCACAGTATGTACATATGTGCATGCAATATATGTCGGCCCATAAATGACTGTGTACATAAATATAGGAAACGTGTATATAGTAAATCATGTCCTTTTTATATCAAAGGCAGGAAGTGTTCATTCGCCAGTCAACAATATTATTTCATGTTTAGGGTTTATGTAAAGAACTACTAGTGCCCGATATATTGTCAATGGACTTTTGAAACTCTAATATTGATATCAGTGTGTACCTTTTTAAAATGTAGTATCAGTCGGGCTATACACAGAATGAATGAATGAATCTAAAGTGTTGCGGTAACACAGAATTTAAGTTTCAAACTTTCACTAAGGCAATGTATCAGATGCTACTTTCATATAAGCTGTATCTAATAATAATAATAATAATAATAATAAGTATTTATTGTATATCTTTCATCCAGATAAGGAGAAAGGGCCAGGGAGGCTGATGAAAAAGGGATTCACTCTCATCCTGGTCGGCCATATTAACTTCATCCTTGGAGCTATTGTCCATGGCAATGTCCTCCGCCACATTTCCAAACCCGGCAAGCACATCACCACTGAATACACTGTAGCCAACATCATCTCTGTCACCTCCGGCCTGCTGGTGAGTCAAGAGTTAAGCAGTTCATCCTTTGTTTCAACGTCAAATCTGCAGTGTGCACTCAGAGGCTTAAGGTTTGTAGAGCTTTCAAAAGCAAAGCACTCCTGATCTGAACTTTTTTTTACCATGAATTTGGTGAGTTATGACATCTTGAATTCATCCCTGTGACTTTCTGTTCTCTGTGCATCAGAATAACTCGTATTCACCTGCAGTAAACTTCAAAAGTGATTCGCACAGTTAGCTCTTATTTGTTTTGTGTACTTTTCTCAGCAATCAAGACTGAACTTGCCTATTATAAGGGAGCTGCTTTTTCAAACCAGTTACTAGTTGCTCCAGGGCAGGCTTCAATACGATGAGGTATTTGACAAAATGTCAGCTGTTGATGAGAAGATGGTGTTAATGTTATATTTCTTTGTAATATACTCCATACATGTTACATGTTTTACATGTGATACAGACGGAACAAAAAAATTAATTACAAAATATATCTTACCAGCACTGCTTTCCATTTGTGATCTCTCACTTACTGTGAGACTCATTTCTTTCCTTGTGTCTAAAGTCTTCTTAGCCTGGCAGCCAAATGAAAAATGCAGCTTCACATCATTGAGGCCAGGATTACTTCCTGTGGCACATAATTTAATAAACCCTACTCCAAAACTGAAACAATCGTCTTATTATTTGAATCTTTCAGAGCATTGCCAGTGGAATTATTGCCATTGTGGTGTCCAGGAATCTGCATGTGTTAAAACTGGTAAGAATTTAATTTGTTTTTAACTACTGCTATAATCACTCCAGTCATTCATTCTGTGTCTACTCATTAGCTACCTCCCCTTCTGTTTTTACATGATTTTGTCTCTGTGTCTCCAGCAAATAGGACTTCTAATTGCATCCTTCCTGAACGCCCTGCTCTCAGCAGCATGCTGCACTGGGCTCCTCTTGGCCATCAGTATCACTGTTGCCCACAATGGTGAGGGTTTGATGGTGGGATGCAATGACACCGAGGTTCCCATTAACGCTCGGTCACCTGTCAGTGCCAGATGCCCGTTTGATACAACACGGATCTATGTGAGTCTAAACGTTCCTCCTACATTTTCACCTCACTCCATCCTTTTGCACTTTTCCCCTTTGTTTCTCTTTGTCTGACAATTCAAGCTGCAACTTTTGAGTCATGAAATTCAAAGTAGCATCACAGGAGAAATGTTCAACCTCGTAGTTCTACTTCATTTCACACTTTGTTCTTCACGTTCCCATCACTTCCTGTCTCTCAGGACACAACCCTGGCGATGTGGATCCCTTGTGCTGTCTTGGCAGCAGTTGAGGCTGGACTGTCTGTCTGGTGCTTCATCGTTGGATTGGCTCTCAGAGGGCTGGCACCCTGTGGGAACAGCTACATCAAAGAGCAGGTGTGTGTGTCTTTGTGTGGGGAGGGGGTGTAACTGGTGTGTGTCTGTCTGAATCTCTGTCTGACTCAGACGTGCGCACACACACAACTTATCCACACTCATATAGCCCCTTTTGGTCTGGCATACTCTGTTCCTTTAAGTCAAAAGAACATACAAACCCTCTCCCTCACTGGCTCCTAATAACAGACTTTACACAAATCTTATGCTCCCTTTCTCTCTTCCAGTTGGAGGAAGACGCTCCACACAGCCGACGCCTGATTGGACAGCGCTTGAACCCTGACGCCTAGCTGAACAAAAAGCAGGAAGGACACCACTCCATGTAGATAATTGCAGCAGAATCCCAAGAGACATTGCTGCACCTGTATTGAGACTAGTATATTTTTGCCCTACAGTCAGATAGGTGAGTGTCACTGTGGAACAGGAGTGAAATCAGAATTAAGGAACTGGTTCTTGCTTTGCGGTTTCATACAGCCACATACCCTGATTCACAGATGGGTTACCAAATGGTTCTTTTTGTATTCATTTATAAACCAAACTGTTTATCTTGTGTGTGAAGCTGTGAGCAGAATACAGTACCTGATGAAACCCATAAATGGAAAAGGAATTTACAGTGACACAAAAAACTCACACAATGTACTTTTCAGTAGTTGCTTTCCAAAGTACAGATTCTTTTGTGCAGATATTGTGATCCAGTGTGCATATACAGTAAGCTAAAATTAGATACAAATGTAGTATGTATCCATCCATGACTCGTCAAATCATACCAAATATGTCATGTCTTTCAGTATGAAGAAACCTCTGTTTATGAAGAAAATACATTTATATATCTAGCAAAACTATTTTTGATTATTTTAGCTGAATTAAGGTGTATTTTAGCTTTCATGAGCTCTTATTTTTAGCTTAACATATTTGATTATTTTTAATATTTTAAAAACACTCCGTTACATCTGAGATGCAGTCAACAAACCCTACCTGTCAATGTACAAATAATGATGTTTCATGCTAGGTGCTTATGCATATTGTTAAATTGTTATGTGGAATCATATCATGTAAATTGTGTGATGTGATTGCTATAAAAAAACAATTTAGAATTGCAAATGAATTTTATGCAGATGCAGTATATGGTTTTAAATTAAATTGGACATGCCAAAGTGCACTTCTTGAAAGTAGTTTGTATTATTAGATAATTATAAAGACAACTGCAGTAAGTGACATGTTCATTTGAGTTTCCACTGGGGCTTAATGTTGCAGGTAAACCATTGACTACTGGAATTTACCACATTTTATTAGTTTTTTTATATTATTGTAATTGTAATTTCAAATTTTCCTCTGACTGCATCATTATTTGTCAGCCTTGTGATAGAATTTATACAAAAAAAATATTTTAAATGCTTCAACAGTGAAAACAAACTATTTGAAAAGCTATGTGACAATGTAGGGCTGGTAAACTCCCACAGGATATAACCCAAAAAGTGAGTTGGAACTGTTTTTGTTTTAATATACTTTTTTTGTTGCGTATGCCTTAATACAGGCAGTTACAAAATGAGAAAAAAAAAGGAGAAACTGAAAAAGCTAATTTAAATTTTTTTTTTGTTACAGTATGTCATCAGTTAAAGTTCAGATTGCTAAAATGCAGCACCATGGGGATAGTCACAGGATGTTTTAGGAAAGAGCCCAAATTGAAAGTAATCTGGATTGCAGCATAGCTATGTGGATTGAGTGCATTTGTGTATGTAGTATAAGTATACTGTGGTTGAATGTCAAGTGGGGTTATACTCAGAGGTTAAACCAGTATGTGGGCCAGCCTCCTCAGCTGGCACAGATCCCCCACAACTCAACGACAGAGAAGATCAGATCAGTGATGAAACGGTTAATCTAATGCCGTGCTCAGTTGTGTGGAAGGGAATCATCGCACGCAGTACTAATCCTCAGGCTGTAAGGCATAAATATTGACATAGTGCTGACTGACACAATCACAACAAATATGTTTGGCCATTTCCTGTGAAGCAATGTATCTCCCATATCTGAGGTTTATGTAGAATGCAGTCCATTTATAAATTCACCACAATTAATATTTAATTTCAATAATTGACCCATATAGCAAATCTCTAATTTGTGAAAGGGTATTTATTATTACTTTTATTGTCGGTGATAAAATGAGATTGTGTTGTTTTCTTGAAATTGATTGACTTGAAAACCTAGATGTTATACAAATTTTAAATGCAGGGATTTGAATTTATGGCAGACTTAAAGTACACATATCAGGCTAAATGGATAATCTAAAACTGTTGGTGGTTGCATTGTTGTTACCAAACGAGAATTACTCATCTTTTCCCCTGATTCATTCTAGCTGTAAACTAACAGATGTTAAAGGTGATGTATTTTGTGACATATATTGCCTGATTTAAAACAAATTGGGAGTAATGTACATTTCATTGCTTGGTTTATGGTTTTCTATCAGTATATACAATTTATGTATCATTTTTAATAAAGATTTTTAATAATGTTACCTTTTTAAATATGTTTGTGCTTTTAGTTCTATATATATATATCATATATTTATTCTTAACATCTTTGCTACAGACTGCTGTCCCTCCCTGCACTTAGCCCCGGGAGAGGTAAGAGGGGTCTATGCCATCATTTCAGTGAACAGATATATATATATTTTTAATAGTTTCCCCCCTTTGTGTCCTGTCAGCTGCTACAGACACTGTCGTGTATATGTGGGGTCCCAGGTTGAATCCCATTTAACTCAAAAATGGGCTTCATGTGACCTTGATGCTGAACCCCTGGTAGCTCTAGAGCCTTTGAGTTCTCTGTGAGAAACAGAGAAATGTACTATGGTCACACAAGCTGTGTTAGGCTTCACTTATGCCTTAAAATGTGAACGTGCACCCATAAGATTTGAATGTCAAATTAAGGTGGATATAATATTAGCATTCACGAATTACCTCTAAAGAAATCAATCAAAAACATCAAATTCAAACAAGCTTTTTTGGCATGACAGATTAGAAACCTATATTGCCAAAGCAGTACAGAAATGTTACATGTACAGATGCAATACATACACATATAATCATATATAATGCAATATAATAAAGGCATTAAATAGCAATTAACATGGGCAATAATCATTTTAGTAATCATCCAGAAAAAATAACTACAGAGCTTGTTTCTCTGTGTATATGGCAACAGTCAACATATTTTGCAGCTAAAATTACACATTGACTTTTCTCCCCACATATATATGGCACTTTCTGAGGACTGGGGAGATGGATAAACTCAGGATACACATTATTTATATTTTCAAATAAAACCAAAAAACCAAATCCTTATCTTTAACATGCTATAACATGACCACCACATCCATCCAGGACACACACAACACACACAACACACACGCGCACGGTTTCCCTACTTGTGTTGTCCACTTATGAAGAGAGCAAATGATAATCAATGGCAAATGAAATACATTTTTTCTCCAACCAATACCTCACTATGTCTAGTATATCAATATTGTTAGACATTTATATATACAGTAAGCCTGCAGCATGCAACGTCCAGTGGGGCCAATTGTTGTCATGTCTCTGCGCGGGCACGATGAATCCGCGGGCACGACGCGTCTGCTGCACGCTGCAGGCAACCAGCTGCAAACGGTGGAGCAGCGAAGTACTGCAGTGAACGGAGCCGGTGGAGCCGAGCAGGAGCCGAGCAGGAGCGCCCGAGCCGCTCGTTATTCTTCACACAAGGTAAAGCGTCTCTAAATGTAACGTTACACAGGAACTCTGAGGTTCATTTAAATTATTCTAGTCGGTGAACTAGACCGACTTCGACTATAACGCTTTTAAGGAATCATGTGTGCAAAACGGCGCGCTGTTGGTCTGAAGCTGAAGACACCGCGGTGACAAACACACACAGCTCCCAAGATTGATAAGCTCTCGTGAGCGTGTTGTCACCGTGTTGTGAGTCTTGGCTCGGCACTGCGAGGATGCCTCAATGAAGCCTGACATTTTGAAGGTTTGTGCTTTCTAAAACTAGCCAGGTTCTCTTCAAAAGACAGCTGACGTGAAGGGCTTTAACCTGTGACGTTTACCGCACGTTACCGAGGTGTTTAGTCCAATTTAACGGTCTCAATGTAACGCTAGCTAGCTATCAGTGACTGCACGTTAAGTTAGCTCTTGTAACGGTCGGCTGAGGACAGTTTGACGCAGGTGTAAATTAAAACTCCACAAATGGACAACCTTATTTGCTCCTTTTTAAAAAAAATAAAGTTTACTGTGTTGTCAACCATAAAGACCCCGAGTCGCAGAGTGTGAAACATCGCAGGGAAACGCGACTGTTGCCCGGCCAACCTCACACAAACATGAGAGTGGGGGAGTGTCTGCTCATCCGCAGGTGTAGCGTTCACGTCGACGCCTGGAGAACCTGCACTAGTTGTCGTGCTTTGCTTTGAACGTGTGTTCAGTAGTCTGCACCGTGAACTGCGTGTGACCCCGCTGACTCAACGTCCATGCTCGATGACAATTTGACATTGCAGGTCTGCCCTGGTCGTTCAGAAACCTACCACCAAATTGCCAGGTGTAGATTTGATCACGCATGTTTAATCCTGACTTGTATGAAGGGTGTGGCTGATCAGAGACAATACCAGATACAGTACAACTCTACTCTCAGCCCACTCTGCTTGTTTGACCATTTCTTCTTTGTATGTTTAAACCTGCAGGACCTGCTGGATGGATCCACTCCAGTGAATGTGAAAGACAGCATTTGTGTGCCTTCCAGAGAAATCTGTTGAAATCATTTGGAGGATGCTTACGTGTTGTGGGCTCAGCTTCAGATGTTTCTTTGGAACATCACTGCAAATGGAGTGAGAGGTGACACGAATAGAAGGTGAAGAAAGAGACGTACCGCAGACAGCTGATGGTGGATTTATTATCTCAGCGACATGCTTTCAGTTTGAGGATGGAGCAGGGGGAATCTGTCTTTGACGAGGGGATGACCAGGTCGAGAGAAGCCGTATAATGTTTTTTTCAAAAGAGGAACAACGGTGCATTTAAAAGCACATTCTGAGACGAAACAAGAAAAGCAAATACTACAATGAATGCTGAATTCAAAGACTGACACAAAGAGCAGCTCCTCTCTTGGCCTACAAATGAATTGGGACTCCACATGTGCAGTTCAGGGTACATATACTGAGTGTACACGCCTTGTGGGTTTCTTGCTTTTACCTCCACAAAAAATGGACTCAATTGCTTCTAATGCTAAGAAGCTTTAAATACAATTTCTGTGTGTCTGGGTGATGATAAATTCATCAGACTGAGCCACTGTGGAGAAATGTCCAACATTAAGATGCAAGCACCTGTTGAAAGAGGATGTGAGAAAGACTGGTTTTCAAAAACAATTTACTGCAGACAACATGTTCCTGTCTGTTTTTCTGTCCTCCTCATCCCTATCTTCCTACTCTCCTCCCTGGTTACACCCGCTCTGTCCATTCATATGGAGTCCATGGAGAGCCACAGCGAGTTTAGCTGTGAGCCCATCAGACTGAGAATGTGCCAGGATCTGCCTTACAACACCACCTTTATGCCCAATCTACTGAATCACTACGACCAGCAAACGGCTGCACTAGCCATGGAGGTGAGTTGTTTTGTGTTTGTCATTCAGTCGTTGTGTGTGGGTGTGGGTGTGGGTGGGTGTTTGTCCCTGCACATGGGGAAATTGGATAGCCGCTGCTGTGAATGCGAGAGAGGTGGAATTACATATTGTTTAAAAAAAAAAAAATTGCATTGTAAAGAGAAACATCATCAAGGAATCAAACATTAAGTCATCACCTACAACTAATGCACACAGCTTTGTCTTGGTGACAAGGTGCAGACAATTGTAAACAACTACAAAGCGACAGTCTGCAGTTTCACATTGTAGTGTCACGCTCCTGCTAAGGACAAAAGGACTTCACATACAGTATAAGAGACTAGAGGCTCATACATGATTATATATGCAGAGGAAAATTCCTGAACAAATGTCACAACAAATATTGTTGGCTGAGGTCAAAATATGTTACACACTTATTAGCATAGCCTAAATTAATTAAGCAAATTTGTGGTTTTATGTACTTGATAAAGGCAATGTTGTAAATTGAACTCTGTGTTAATAATTGTATCAATTCATAGGCTGATATTATTTACATCCACTGCAAACATTTATCAACTAGCAAATCATTAATATCCTTTATCCTCAGAGTACACAGAGATGGTTTGCGCAGAAACAATGGAGAGGCCTTGTTTTACACAGAGACAGAAATGGGTTGCAAGCCCCAAATTATCTATAGGCTATAGTGGAACAAATTGGATACACAGAGCCACACGTGGAATGAAGTGGCTTTCACACAGGCATGGAATATCAAAGAGTTAACAAGAGAAGTGAAACAGTTGAGAAAAGGTGATAGTCGATCTACGCTGCTCATGTTACAGCTCTAGCCTCTCTCTACATGTTACTGTACCTGGTACACGTATATGAATGTGTATGTACTCACTTAGGCACTCATGACCTTTCTTGAATGTTAACAGTAGCTGCCAGACGGACCTGTGCAATCTGAGCAGCAGCAGTGGGAGACATTTTAAAACGGAAAGCCATTAGGTGTTTATGTGATTGATACTTCCAGTGAAATATTTTTTGATTTAAGGGCATTAGTTTTAAGGAAGAAAGGGGAAACAGTTCTATGTTACACCCTGGCTGAGTGCAATAGTAGACACGCACCATCCATCTATATCATGTTACCTCTCTTTCCTTCTCCTTTGTTACACCCCAGAGAGGGAGATAGAGCGCAGAGCAAGGTGTTGCTCAATAACTAGACCCTAATCACCTGTTTGCACCAAGTATTTGTTAGTAACGAAGGCTATGTATGGCACTGTATTTGGGATTACGTCATGTTGGGGTGTGTTAGTTTTACAGCACTTAACTACTGTAGGACTACCTAGTAATTTCCTAACGATAAAATAAAGATACATTTTTTTCAAAACAAAAAAAACCCCCACAAAGATAAAATCTTTGTAGACAAGGCCCAGCCTGTTTTAGTGGGAAAGTCAGGTTGAGTTGTTTTAATCTCCACGCCCTAAAATTGTCATGTTTTTGTGTATCTTTGTTCGTCCAGAGGTCCGTCAATCCCACTGCACATGCTGAGTGGCATAGTTTCACCCATGTTTTGGCTATCATGTATAAACTGTGGTTTATACTTAGGAATACAGGGAAGGATAGCAAATACAGTGAGTTGAATTAAATCCGCCTCCAGCTGTTCATAGTTGGCATATTCAATTACCCCTGTTGAAAAGAAGATGAATTTCGACAAGCCTACTGTTGGCTGGGAATGTTGTGCGTTTCATTTTAGAGGATTTTCTTTATTTTTGTTTGATGTTAATATTTTCCCATGTCAAAATATCATGAAGAAAAAAAAAAAATGCATTTCAGGAGACACTGCTGTCTGATGCTCCTTTTATCCCTTCAAAACATATAGGAATTAAGATGAACAAACAGCTTTATTTCGCACTGACAGCCATGCATTTTTTTGAGGATTCACTCAGCACATTAAGGATTGTGCAAATGTTCAAATCAAGTCAATTTGCCAGTGTCATGTCAAAACACGCTGTGTCAGGGATTGTACGAAGCATCTGTTGTTGAACTTGATTTGACCCAGATGAAGGAGCCAAGTAACTGACACCATCAGTCCCACTAGTCATGGAAGAGACAGCTTTCTGAAGATGGTGGAGTAGCAACATGAGCCTTTTTAGTTTTCTTGCTCTGGTCTGCTTTGACCGGGTAGTCCTGTTGGGAAACCTGGAGGAAATGTAATGATATCTCTCGTGGGACAGTTCCTGCATAAAAGCAATTTGTGTGTGTGTTGACAGATCTATACATGTATGTGCATGGGCTTACGTGCAAGTATGAGAGTGCAAGTTAAATCCATAACGGCTTGAAATAATAGTGTTAAAACATTGGTACTTAGGGTACATAAAGATTCCACATTTTGTTTAATAATTTTTTACTTTAGTGAATAGACAACCGCAACTAAGTAATGTAGTATTTTCAGATTTACAGGAATTGTCATTGGGAAATTATATGAATTTGGCTTGTTGCACTAAAACCAACTGTAAATGTGTCATTCAAATGATTTTGAACGAATTGTTCATATATCTTACGGCCTTGACAACTGTTTTTCCTTTTTAAGAAAACCCCCACTGAGCTGGTGAAATGATTGCGTCTTTTATTGTTATAGCTGTATCAGTTGAACTTTCACAAAACAGGGGCTGTGGTCCAGAGCAGCTGTACAGCAGCACATCTGGTCTAGCATATGGATGTTCTTTGTCAGCAAATTATTAACTAATTAACCTTTATGAAACAAGTTTTTAGTTTTCTGTGTTCTAATGTGTTTAACAGAAGAAGTTGAGGGTTTGCGAAATGCAAATTGTTGTGAAGAGAAAACAAGTGACATTTGTTTGAACATTCATGATGAAGCATTTTGGTCTATGACGATAAACAACTGCTGCCAAATCAGCGAGTCCATTTCAGATGCCTTAACGAAACTAGAGCCATTGTCAGCAGCTGTTGTCACAGCTTTGGTTCATATATCGCATGATGAATGTTTGCTTTCGTGTCTTGACTTTCTGGCAAATACTAGTGAGCTTTCGTGTTACTTTTATTTTTGTTGTGAGGTGTCTTCAAGTCATAATTTGAGAGATATTCAAACCCTGGATTAAAAACAATTTTTTCACCATGCTCTATTTTGAATAGTGTGGAGATGTTCCCTCGGTGAGTCCCCAGTTTTGGCTGACATTTAAAATATTGCTTTGTGTCCTTTTTTCCTTTTTAGATGTCGAAGCCAAAAATGGATTATCCCAGAGTGTGTGTGCACGATTAACATACTAGGCCTCATGTATTCAGTGTTTGAGTGACAGGCTCAAGATACAGAGCAGTATTTTTCTTGTGTGTAATTGCTGAGCCTAGCTAAGGGTTAACTGTACATTAGTACTTCCTGTGTGTGTGTGTGTGTGTGTGTGTGTGTGTGTGTGTGTGTGTGTGT